>JAIOTZ010001360.1:0-34965 GCA_023374045.1 Limonium bicolor
TGTGTGTTTTAAGGTTTAGGGTGTCACCTTGACCAAGAAGGACACATGACCCACTAAGTGCCAAGGGACTCCCACTATCCTAATGGCTTGGACCTAAGGGCATAACTAGGGCTTAGATAGTAAAGTTTTGTACAATGGAATGAAACGAAATTTGCAATGAGGCTGGATATACCATATATACACATATACGAGACAATCATATCAAGATCACTGAAGACACGACAATTAAGCAGATCAAATATAATAACAACAGACTGAATAAACAAATATGTTCACAGTTATTCAAGTGATGTATACATGGGATGAAAATTTGAAAGCTATCTAGGGCCATCTGTAATATCGATTTACAATTGGTGCAAAAAACGACAAAACATAAGAGGCAAAGCATCGCCATAAAAATCGACGATGATGTTAAGACAACGAAATAGCATGACAAAACAAGACTTTGCAATTATATGAGTGGGTTTCAAGTGAAGATTCAACCAAAATCATGCTAACATCAACTTATAAACCAAATTAATGCGCAGGGAGCGAACAGTGATGCTAGAAATGTAAACATGTTGTTGGTCATGATTATGGAGAGATGTAGGTGATAGGAAACCAACCTACGGGTGGCCTGCCCCCGGTTTAGCACTCAATCAAATTTTAGGAAAAGAGTCCCAGCCGAATCAGCTCATCATTCTGTCTCAGCTAGTGTAATCAACAAGATTTCCAAACCCGTGAGAGCTGTTGTGAAGCTTGAAGTCCAACAATATGGTCATTTTAGAGTTGAAGATAATTCCAAACCAAGCACGAGCAAACTCGAATCAACTCTCATGGTACCTCAGACAAATTACAAATCAAAGATGAGGAGGAATTGTACAAAGAACGCAAGAGATAGTAAGAAATAGATAGAATCTGATTTCTTGAACCCAAATATCAATCGGTAACATCTCCACCCATAACTTTCAATATAACAGAATACTGTACATAGCAAACAAACCCGATAGCCGATACCGACTCCAAGCGTCGTCAATCGAAAATCTCAGCCCACACGCGAGAATAAAAGCAGAAGGGTAGCGCAAATCCCAATCGGTGATGATATGCAACATGACAACAAAAGGAAATCAAGCAAACCAATTGAAAGCAGAAGATTTACAAATGGACCATTCAGCCTTAATTACGCAAGCAAGTCAAAATCAATAGTGGAGACTTGATAGATAGGAATAACCTTTGCCCATAAAAAAAATGTATCGCTCCACATGAGAACAAAAATCCAAGTAAAGATCAGCAACAAATCGGAAGTTAAGACAAACAATATACCGAGTTCTATACGACCACGCAAAGGGAACAACTGTAACAAGCAAAAAAAAAAACCAACCCGCAAACAATATCCCATAATTGATGTGTAATAATAGCTTAAACACAGCAAACTCCAACAGTCGTAGCAGGCACAACAAACCGGATTAAGACAATATAGTTGCATAGAGACAGCACTCCAGCGACAATAGCAATGACTGTATTGATAATTTTTCAAATACGAGCAAGTTTAATAGGCTTAGCTCAAACCCATACGTAATACTCCTAGGCCAAGCAAGCGTATAAATGTATCACGGGAGAAAATAATGATGGTGAACGGATATAACTGAGTCAAAGAGCCCTGCACACTAACCAGACTACGCCGCCAACTAAGTGAGGGGCAAAAAAAGTCGGAGCCAAAATAACCAGACTAGAGCGACCAAGACTCGTCGACGACCTGCAATTCAGGGACACACAGATAGCAAGTCAGAAGTAAAATAAAACATGTGAATGCTTAAAAGAAATTGATTACGGTCAAACCCAAAAGAAGAACAACTTAGCTCCCTCAAGTTCTAATGCAGCAGGTATGTTCGTTGCCACCAGTTGGGTTTGCGGAATACTTGCTCGTTGTTCGCCAGCAGCTGGGTTTGAACATTCAGTGACGGGAGAGAATGACGCAGAGCATAGAATGGAAAAGGCGGTACAGCATGCATTTCCCTTGTTCGCCAATGGGTTTGCAAAATTATCATCGTGGAGCGACTTGAACAGAGGAGCTGTATTTCCTGGTTCTCGATGTTACTCGGATGGATTGGGTTTGAAGTACCCAGACCTTTTCCTTTGACATAATCAAGGATATTGTCTGAAAAATTGTTGACACATCAGAATCATCATTTGAACCACCAGGAATCTCAGCCACGTCGGGTGTATTTGATTCTTCAGATACGAGTCTCTTTAATGCGGCGGTTTTCGTTGCTGTATTTCAATGATTCTCTCCCACCTTGAGATAGCCTGGAAGTGGCCACGTTTACAGGGAGGAGGAACTATCTGCTCAAGACTTTCCTTGTTTACAGGCAGACTACCATCAGATTCCACATGAGGCGGACTAGCAGTGCTTGAAAAATCCCGCAACAGTGACTTCCAAAATGTCTTGTTCATTCCAGTCTCTGGCGAGCTTGAGGATTTCGTATCCTTGCACTCTGACATGAACTTTGGCACACTTTCGATGAGAGTTGAACTTGGAAAGTGGCTCAAACACCCTCATGAAGGGGCTGAACCGAGACTTTGTGCTGGCCTTGGAACCATCATTGTCAGAACGAGTATGGACATGGAAGTTGTATGTCCCGTAGTGAAGCGACCGAAGAAGCAGATGCTTCCTTGTTCACCAGTTTAATTACCGTGAAAAGAAGAGAAAAATGAAAAAGGTAGCAATGCATCTCCTTGTACGCCAGTTTGGTGAGCAAAATTACCGTGAGTTTTGAGGGAGTTTGTAGAGTATGTAAGTTTCTTGAGGGGATGAAGAATTGGAGAAACAACACAGAGTGTGTATGCTTCTCGTTTCTAGTTTGGGTTGCAGGTTGTCGTTAGTAAATGAAAGAAAAAGGCACAGATGTTCCTTCTTGCTAGTTTGGGTTGCAAATTCCCGTGAGGGAGTGAAATGAAGAGAGGACATATTTGTATGTTCCTTGTTCGCAAGTTGGGTACAAAACTACCGTGAGGAAGAAAATGAAGAGAGGACAGGGTTGTATGTTCTTTGGTCGACAACTGGTTTTGCAAAATTACTCAAAAGAAGAGCATGGACAGAGGCTCGATGTTGTACGCTCCCGTGAAGAAGAGATGAAAAGAGGGCAGGATGTATGTTCCAGTTCTCGCCAGTTTAGGAGTGTAAAATTACCGTGGGTGTGGAGATTAGAAGAGAGGGATGTGCTTCAACGCAACTTCAGCAAAACCATGAACCCGCAACGAGTTTGTGTGCAAAACTATCGAGAGTATGAAATGAGAAGAGAATGCAAAGCTACATGTTCTTTCACCAGTTCGGTTGCAGATTACCGTGAAGAAGAGAATGAAGTGCACGGCTGTGTTCATTGTTCGACAGTTTAGATGCAAATCACCATCGTGAATGAAGAGGAGAAGAGATACAGTAGCAAGTAGCTACTCTTATTCGCCAGCAGAAGTTGCAAAAATATCAATGTGAAGATGAGGAAGAGAGCAGGTACATTCCTTGTCGGTGAAGATGCGTGAATGAGAGGATGGGGTTGGTGCAGAGCTTACGGTTCGTCGTTCTCCAGCGACGGTAAGAGCAACAGAGCATGTACGTTTTTCTCGTTTGCCCCTTGGACCAAGGAAGAAGAGAATGACCTTTTTTTTTGAGACCCTTTGTTTTTTTTTTGGGATCGATGATGGCGGCCGCTTTGGGAATAGGGTTTTCACGCTTCTTTTTTTTTTGTTTTTATAGAGTAGAGCTAGGGCCTGATGTGGCGGGGTTGGAGCTCGATGGGCATGGGCTAGTGGATCTTTTGAAGTTGGGTTTTACTGAGTTGGGCATTACTGGGACCGGGCTGATGGAAATGAAAATAAAAGTGACTCAAAATCAAGACCTGACGATTTGAGTATTCTGGGTCGGGATTTGGACACGGTCGTTGGGCTCGACTGATCGGCAAGAATAAAATGAGAAGAAATGTTCACAATCAGGATTGAGCCCTTACCTCAAATGTGATGTTAACATTTTGACACTAGACCATTATTGTTTTCTTGTGCTATTTTTGTAACCAATTAAATAAAAGAAGTTTTACAGGTATGAACGAAGTTATTTGATCGAAAATTACCACCACATGAGAGGGGTTGAACTATAAAAGAATTTCCTAAAAAACTAAAACAAAAGAATGTTTTTTTTTTGTCGAATGTTTGAAAATTGTTTTGAAATTTTTGTAATAAAACGACGAATTTATTTTGGCACGCACATTAACGAATTTTGAAAAAGAAAGGCAATGACCCCTTTTATTTTATTTATTTTTCTGAACTTTTCTTTATAGGGTGAGAATTTTTGGTGTCTACACTCCCGGAATAAACGGTTCATGAGGTCCATGAAAATAGCTGGGGCGTTCGACAATCCAACGGCATCACAATGAACTTGTTCAATGTCCCCCTCTGCTATTCGTATCTGATGGTATCCCGATCTAAGATCTATCTTCGAGAATACCGAAGCTCCTCTCAACTGGTCAAACAGGTCGTCGATGCGAGGTAAGGGATACTTGTTCTTCATATAAACTGCAGTTAACTCACGGTAGTTGATGCAAAGTCGCATGCTGCCGTCTTTCTTCTTAACGAATAATACCGGTGCTCCCCATGGAGACACACTCGGTCTGATGAATCCCTTGTCTAACAAATCCTCGAGCTGAGCTTTCAGCTCCTTCATTTCTGCTGGAGCCATCCGGTAGGGTGCCTTGGCTATAGGCCCCGCACCTGGTATCAAGTCGATGGCGAACTCTACTTCACGCACAGGCGGCATGCCTGGCAACTCCTCGGGAAACAGATCAGGGAAGTCGGACACTATGGGGATGTCCAACTCCATCTGCTCCTCATGACTCATATCCTGGACATAGCAAAGGTAAGCTGCATGTCCCTTCCTCACTTCTTTCATCAGTGTCAATGCGGATACTATCTTGAATGTGGACTCCTTAGGAACACTACGGTAGGAGACCGTCTTACCACTCGGGCTCCAAAGTAAGAGTCCGTGCTCTGCGCAATGCAATCTGCCCTTGTGTCGGTGTAGCCAGTCCATACCAATAATAATGTCGAAGCCTAACCCTCTGAACTCTAACTCTATCAGATTTGCTGGAAAGGTTTCGCCCCGTATGTCAATCTGTAGATCGGTGTAGTGTCCCGTGCATGCCACTTTCTCCTTCGATGGTATTGTAACAGAGACATCTGAGAGCGGCTCTGGGGTCAATCCCAACTTCTTCGTGAAGGAAGAGGATATGAAAGAGTGGGATGCCCCGGTATTGAAGAGAATCGATGCATCGGTGTTGTTCACAGGGAAGGTACCCGTAATGACATTGCTAGGATTTTTCTAATGGGTTTTACCTAATAAGGTTGTAACGACGCAGTGAATCATACCATTATCATATAATAAAATTCTCTTTACTCTTCAATGGAAAATTCAATCAAAAATTCTAAGTCTTTATTTTTTGTACATTTAGGATTTTAAACCTGAGGAATAACTTATCTAGGAGTAAAGTGAACAAAAAGAGCAACGCGTGCGCGCAAACGGATCTCAAATTGAAGCTAAAACGAAGAAACTGGAGTCGACCCTCCCACAATGGGTCGGTCACTTGGGTCTGTCGTAGGCTGAAAGTAGGGGTGTCCATTCGATAACAGAAAACCGATTTAGAAAAAAAAATCCAGTTTAAGGTTATTTCGGTTACATGCGAATTAACCGAAAACTTAAATTTTTTCTACTTAATAACCAAAAACTGAACCAAAAACCGAATTAGTTGCGGTTCATCGTAATAAATTCAGTTAACCAAAATTTTTAAAAGAAAACTTATGATTTTCATTCATATTTATATATTTAAATTAATTTTTTAAAAATATTGGTTATTCTGTTTAACCGAAATATCATGTTCAATAACCGAAAACTGAACCAAAATAAAATATGGTAAACCAAAAATTAAAAATAAAAAAAAAGTTATGAAAAATGGTTAAAGAACAAAAAAAATTGGTTTTCGGTTATAACCGAATTTACCGAACCGTTTGGACAGCGCTAGCTGAAAGTGGATCGGTCGGCTTCAGTTTCTTGGACACTCGAATCTGGATTCGATTCGGTTTCGGAACCAGTTTTTTAGCGAGCGAAGCCGAATACATCCTTCAGAACTGGAACCGGACCTGACAGATTCCGAATACACTTGTTCCGGAATTGGAAGCGATGAAACCGAACAGAACCGGAACCGTGGCTAGCTTTAATTGAGAGATAATAGGAGATTGTATTGCTTGATGAAAAAAACTGAATACATGACCCCCTTTATATAGTTGGATAAGTGACTTTGGACTTCTCCTTAATAACTCTTAAATTCCATAATAATATTAAATCTACACACTTTTATAATCCTTACACTTTTCATATCTCCCTCATAAATGCAACACTTTATAGTCTTTAACTTTTCATATCACCCGCATAAATACAACATCAAATTATTTTATTTTATTTTGAGCTTGACTTTCTTTCTCACCGGGTTCAGGCCCGTTTTATTTATTTATTTTTGTTGTTTTGTTTTGTTATGTTTTTTCAAACCGAGCCTCGGCCATACATCCGGCCTAGAGTCTTTACCCATTTTTTTTTCTGGGTTCAAGAACTTTCCACGTCTCTCCAACCATCAGATCTCCTTAAGCATATATGCAACCTCCTACCATCAGAACTACCCATTGCTGGGTGCTGGCATTGTTGGGACAATGGGACTAGGTTGTGAATGGCAATGAGGGATGGGCAGGGAACGGAACGTGTTTGTTTGGATCAAAAGTGAATGGGATTGTGTCAAGTGTTCAGCTCAATTAGACAATCATGATCACATGGACATTAGTATGATGAAGTGCAAGCAAGTCACATGGTTTAAGAGGGTGGTATTAGAAAACATACCATATTGTTCTTAGTACGCAAGATACAAATGAGCTGTCTCTAACTAGAAGAAAAATAACTGTAAAATTTGCTGAAATTGAGGAAGGTCACTATCAGATAATGTTACACTTTCCTTTCTAGGGTTAACGGGTCGAAACGTACGGTATAATTAAGTAAACCCATTCTGTTTTGATTTGTTGCCTTTAAGATTGGATCGCAACTTTCCACCGCCTCTGTCTGAAATCAGACTATTAATTTGCAAACCCAACGTTAAACCAAATCTTATTCTTAATTAAAGAATAATTAATAGTCAACAAACTATATTATTTGGGGTGTCCTGGAAGTGGAATACTCTGTTCATATCTGAAGAAGTTGCTAGGATCCACCTTAGCTTTCACATGCAGCAGCCTCTTAATATTTTTCTCCTTAAAATAGGCTAGAGCAAACCCTATATTTCCGTTAGCATTAGTACCAAGATCAAGGTCTCTATAGTTTAGGAACGCCTCTCTTGGATGCCTAGAAACATAAGGGGTCATGGTATTGTAGAGTTCTCTTGGTCTTCTTAAGGCCTCCTTCTCCACTTCAAGGCTGGGTGAACCCCAGAAAGAAATATATGAGAACATGAACATGGTTCCTGCACGATGAGGGAAAGCTGTGGCTGTTTCTGGAATATGGCTCATTCTTCCACCGTAAGGATTGAATTGCATTAGATGATCTGGACCCAGTTGGATCATTTTCTTCCAAAGCTTTTCCCAACCTTGTTTTGGGATCGGAGTCTGGACGTAATCGGATTTGAACTTGAGGTATTCAGTAGGTAAAGATAATGGTCGGTTCTTCATCACCTCCAATGGTGCATCTTCAAACAGGGAATTGATTAATTTAGGGCAAATATATATACATTCGAGTTGAAATCAATGTAGTACTATTAATTAATGATGGGTGAATTAAGTTATATTAGTAGATAGTTACCTTTGAGTGCACCAGGAGTCCAAAACAAGAGAGATCGAGCCCAAGACATCTCAATGCAATCCTCTAACATTACACCCATCAAAGGGAAATTCTTGCTGACTATAGAGAAAGTCTTTTTGGCGCTTCCGAGATACAAGGCGATGAATGAAACTCCCACCGTTTTGGTGCCTCGAATCGGCTGTGGTTGTGCTCTTATGAAAAGATTCGGATCTACTAGGTGTGCCTTTCGCTGCCATTCATCCATTATGTCTGTAGCTCCTTCCTCTGTGGTTCTTAGTACTTGAAATACGGTGACGGTTTGTGGGACCCTCACCAACTTGATTTTCCAGGATAGGATGACGCAAAAGCTGGCAGCCCCACCTCCCTTGATGGCCCAAAAGAGATCTTCCCCCATTGTTGCTCTATTCAGAATTCTTCCATTGGAATCCACTATCTGCAACCAACCAACCAACCATGTTTGATGTTTGAGATGAGCATTTCAGAGATGCGTGCTTTCTTTCAAATTACGTACGGACTTTTTAAATACTAGCCTACGTATTCTGTCCATACCATATATATATATAATTATGCGTGTCTGTGAGCCTCTGTCTGTATATTTATAGAGAGAACAAAAAAGTACATCGTATGGGAGTTAATTAAATTGACTTATGATCTTAGCTATATACATATATTAATTGCATGCATGAATTCTCGTACAGCTTATATATAATTAATTAGTGATCATAATTAACGCCTGCATCTGCATGGGTAGTTTCCACTCTAGATAATTACTAATATATGAATAATTAAAAGAAAAGGAATCTGGTCATAACTATATACTAATGAAATATATATTATATATATATATATATATATATATATATATATATATATATATATATAAAATATATATATCACCTGTGATCGAGTACATTGTCAATGGACAATCCAAACTTCCTCATCATGGTTCCATACCCACCACCAGTGAAATGCCCACCAACCCCAACATTTACACAAACTCCGGAAGGGAAGGCAAGAGTGTTGTTACTCTTCATAGCAACTTCATAGTAGAGTTCTCCAAGAATAGCACCAGCTTCAACCCATGCAGTCCGTTTCTTCAGATCCAACTCAACCTTTCTAAGGTTATACATGTCAAGGACCACAAAAGGTTGATCAGATACATAGGACCGACCTTCAAAGTCATGTCCACCGCTTCGGATCCTAATCTGCAGACCGCTAGATTTGGCACAAGTGACTGTCGATTGGACATGGGAATACTCCAATGCGGTGACTATGGCAAGCGGTTTAGGTGTAGTTGACCGGTTGAATCTGCTATTTTTTACATAAGCTTGAAGGATTGAGATGAAAGTGGCGTTTTGAGGTGTATAGATAGCTTTTGAGATCGAGGATGAAGAAGGATTTGAGCAGTGGGTTGTAAGACAATCAATGAATTTGTCTACTACATGCACCGAAGAGGATGTGGATAATACTGGAGAAGAGAAGATGCAGAAAATAACCACAAAGAGCATCGCTGTTGCTGTTGACCTAATCATTTTGATTTAGCCGGCCGGCCTTCTTCTTCACTTGAGGGAAGAGGGACAACTGCTAATTAACAGTCGATACAGCTATATATACTTCTCTTCCTGAAGCATATATAATATATATATACACGAGGGGATCGATATGTGCTACGTACGTAGAATCTATAGCTGGCTTACAGACAATAACGATTTTTTTTTTTGATAATTTAGGCTCTGAGCCAATTTTATATTAACAATGTTGTTGCTGAAAGTTCGTTTGTTTTGGACTTATTAAAATAGGGCCCCACATTCAATTACAGCCCTATTCCCATACCACAAAAAGATTAAATTAACCAAAACAGCATCTAATGTCACGCCAATAATCTCGGTCGAGGGTAACATAACCTACGCGTTTCTCTTGCTACAGATAGTCCTTTAAGGATGTTACATTACACCAATACAAAATTCACATGTGAGCGGGAGCTCCTTCCACCAATCTTTGTCCATCTTCAAATTTCAACTTTTATTTGGAACACCATGCGGTCAACCATCCACAAGAGGACCCCGCTTGGAATATGATTCTGTTTCTGTTAAGGCACATGTGATACAAGCCATAATATAGAGTTGATTTCCAGACCAGTTTAGCTTTGCTTCCCATGCGGACACCTCACCAATCGTTATAAATTTCCGCCACGGATGACAAAGAATTGCCTGAAACTAACTAAATCTGCATATTTCTTAGACCTTGGGCGTAGACATATGCAGTGGCGGACCCAGGATTTCATAATATGGGTGTCAAAATATAAGATCATCACTATAGTGTTATAAATTTTTTATCATTAATCTAATAAACAAAATGAAACAATGACATTAAATACTAAGAAGCTATAATTTATTCATCAAATTAGACTTCTACGACTTTTCATGTTAGAAACCTATTAATAATAACATTAATTGTTGGCTATAGTAGGAAACACATTTTCTCAATAAGGTCACTAGAGTATCATCATGAATTCATCGCCAATTCGGTTTTGTAGACGAGCATTCACAATTTTCATTGTAGAAAAAGCTTATTCCATAATTTACAATTGATTGGAAGAGCCTAAGCGAATTTCAGAAGTTGATAAACCAACAGATACCTCTCATGCTTATTGGTTGTCACTAAATTTTGAGAAAGACCATTAAAATAAATAAGTGATAGAAACAGAATATAATATCTTGACCTATGTTGTCGGAAAGGTGTGAAGATGTTGTTGTAGACTAATGTGAACAAAAGTACGATTTATTGAAAAAAAATGGTATGTCTAGTCTATAGAACACACATTTTGTTCTTTAAAAATATTATTATAGTGATATATGTGTTTAAAAAGCCCAAATCTTGTAAACCCATTACAATATATCCATTTCTTTAGTGTCAACCTAGTAAATTAATTACAAATAATTATAAAAAATAAGTAAAACTTTAGAATTTTTTTTTAAATGTGTGTCAATAGACACACTTAGCACCATTGTAGGTCCGCCCCTGGACATATGCATTTAAGCTGCTCATCGATGGGTAGGCAGGTTGATAAAGTGATCTCTCATATTTGGAAGATTGATGTTCCAAGTCGCATTAAAGTCTTTGCATGGCGGATGTTGCATGGCTATATTCCATTAAAAAACTATTCTCTCGACTAGATGGAAGACCTCGATGAATGTCTTATGCTTTTGTGGGCAAATTGAGACTTTGTTTCACGTTTTTTATCGTTGCTTGGGTGCTCGTGCTTTGTGGAAGCATGAGGCTTTTCCTAGGCCACAATTTTTTTTTGATAAGGGGGCTACGGACGTAGCAGTGAAAGTGACCGGAACGGTCTATACAGCTTAGGGAAAAACCCTTAGCCAGAAATTAAACAAGAAAACTAATACAAAAGTCAAAGACAGCTGCTACAAAAGCAGTGGTACTACAGTAAACTTTGAGGATTTCCAAGCTTAGAAATGAGCTTGTTATACCACTAAAATTCCAGTCTTTTAGTCCCTTCCAGCACTGATGTCTCCGAAAACCAAAACGATTTCTGATCACCATCTGGTTACCTCTTCAACCATGTGAATATTATGGACACTCCCGATATAGTGGTGGACGGCATCTCATCACATAGACTCATCCCAACATTGACCATGGTTGTAGTATAGCACTCTATAGGTAGGACCAAAATATTGATTGCCGCGGATTTGAGACATAACACTTGGAGGCCAGAGAAGCTTATACTTTTGACAACAATTAGCGTTTCTCCCACGATTGTAATTGGCTTCAGTGGGTTTATTCTTTCACTCCGCTTCTCTTTAGAATCCGGTCAATATTCATTAGAGATTTCCGTGGATAAGGGTAATGAATACGCAATCGCTGGCCATATTTGAAACATTCTCGAGCCTCCGCAGAAATGTTTGTAAATCTTCTCTTCGGTTTTCTGGCTCGAGATTTGCTCTTCTTGTCTTGCTTTATTGAAATGTCTGGAGAAACATCTACCTGTAAACTAAACTCCTGGAGAGTAGACCCATCTACTGGGGTGGGCCGCCCCTTATTTGGGCTGGGAGACAAGCCGACGGAGAATTGGGAGCCGGGGCCACAATGTGTAGTTACCAACTCGGTTTTCTTAGATTGGACTATTGCTAAGTTATTGATCACTTTTCCTTTATCTAGTATGGCGCTTTCATTTGCTTCTTGTGGAGGATTTGGTTTGCTCGCTGCCATGTGATACATGCTCGTGTGCCCGGAATATGGAATGGGGTAATAAACAGGCAGAGAGCTATTCGGGCTATCGCTTGGATTCATAAGAATACATGTGATGTTAGCAGGGTGGATTTAAAGTTTATACCTCGGAATTATCTTCAAGTGTTCACTGATGGTATAGTAATGATGCTGAGGGTCGATATGGTGTTGGGGTTGTATGTCGTGATGCTTCTGATGACATTGTAGCAACAGGTTTTAGAGGAGGTGTTGGTATCAAGTCCTCGCAATTTGTGGAGGTCAAAGCTTTGCAGCTGGGGCTTTCTTGTGCTGCAAGGTTGGGATGTCAAAGTATTTTCATGCTTTCAGATTGTAAGGCGTTGATAGACTTTTTCATGGAAAGGATAATATTTGTTATGAAGTGAGAGTTATATTGGATGACTTGCAAGCTTATGCTAGATCTACTTTTTGTGATGTTTTATGGGGGGTATGTCCCTAGGGATCAAAACCTTAGTGCTCATACTTTAGCATCTTTAAGAAGAGGTGGTGGGCAAGGAACTTGTTGGTTTGGAAATGTTCCTATAGTTTAATTGTACGTCTTTGTAATGCTTAATATATATAATGTAAGGGTTCTTCAAAAAAAATATACGCTACCACAGCACCAAAAATCAAAATCGTTACTAACCCACTTTATTGTAAAGATAAAAATCGTTACATGTGTTACACGAAATGACGTAACCAAATACAAATTTATTTATTTTAACAATTTTTATTCATTATTAAAAGTTTTATCTAGTTTCAAACTTTTTTAAGTCTTTAAAACTATTTTTTGAAATGAAATACTTGTCACTTTAATAAATTATAATATAATATCATAACAATTATAACAAAAAATTAGATTTTTACGGGTGATATTTTGTCACCTACTACCGAGTAACCGAGCCAAGTAGACGACAGAAAGCACCGAAAAGAAAATGAAATTAAGGCTGACCTCATTTTGGTTCAAACCTTTTGTGAAAGGGAAAACTGTTAACAGTCAAGTATAATGGATAAGATAACTTACACTTCGATTTGAAAATTTGTGTTGCCGGTGTCATTATAGATCTCAACCCTAAATCAATCACTATATATTAATCTTTACTTAAAAAACTTACTAATCATAGATGTTGTGTTTGAAGAAAAGGACAAAATGCTTTCACTCTGTATAATAGTCCAATTTGATTAAATTTAAGGTTGCCTATGACATTTGATTATTCCTTCTAGACGAAAGTACAATTTTGCCATAATATTGTAAGAAAAAGCCATCGGAATACACAATGATGTATCATTAAGCAACTAGTCATTAATAACGTTTCAAGTTGTAAAGCAAATTATAAACGTGTTTTCGAACCTGGCGCTTGCGCCAGGTTGTAATATGGCGATGGGTAGAATTGTAATTTCATTTTTAAGGTTATATGTGTAATTTTCTTCTGTCTTTCTTCTTCCTTTCAACATGAATTCGCAGTACCGGCAGAAGGAATTGGGGCTTCTCTAATCGGCGACTACAAAGCTGGAGGTAAGAGAGCGCTGGGTTCGGCTGGAGAACGAGGGTTTTGGCACGGGTACAGACTCCAAGGCCAGATTGTGGAAACTCCATTACCGCCACGTCACCAGTGATCTTCCCTTTATTCATGTATTTGCCCATCTGAAACGAGAAAAAAGGAAGGGGTGGAACAATTGGTTCTCTCGGACGTCAGTCTGGGTTTTTAACAGAAGAAGAATTTGAACCCATGGGAAATAGGGGGCACGAGAGCAGGAAATAGATGAAGAAAGGGGATGAGATGGAACTTGATGAATTTTATTGGATTAATGTTTGTAGGAAAAAGGGAGGGATTTGCAGACACCGAGATGATTAACAGCAGAGAGATGGTCCGGATTTGAGAGGGAAGAAGAGAGAAAGTGAGCATGAGCGGTGGGCTCTGACGTTTCATGAGTGAGTGAAATGTGGGTATCGGTTGACTGAAACTAGTAGACTTGTCGTGAAGTATACGTGGAAGCAGATGTGGAACCAATTTCCGGTTGATCAACAGTTGCCGCTTCAGCTATTGCATGAATAAATTCACAATTTAACATAAAAGCTCTACAGAAACTAATTCGCTTTTATAACATTGTTGATTCATTTTAGGTAAAAGAAGATTCTCTTTGCACTAACACATCACAGTGTATATGAAACTTTATAATCTGAAACTGAATTTTATAGCAGAAAATAATTCACTTTCATAACAATGCTGATTAATTTTACGTAAACATATGATTCACTTTGTTAACACTGTTGATTCATTTTTACATGAATAGAGAGATTTACAAAAGGAATCATATTTTTTAAAAGTGAATCAGATGTTTAAGAAAATGGAATCAGAGAGTTGCTTAAAGGGGAATAAGAGGTTTAAAAATAATGAATCTTAAACAGAGATTATTTAACTAGTGTGAATCAAAGGTTTTAGAAAAGTAAATCAAAGGTTGTTAAAGAGTGAATCACAAGTTGTTACAATGTGAATCAAAGTAATAGGAAAACGGAATCTCGTAAGCAGAGATTGTTTAATTAAAGTGATTAAGATGTTTAAGAAATGTGAATCAGAGGTTTTTATAAACTGAATCATGGGTTTAAGAAAAGTGAATCAGATGTTTAAGAAAAGTGATTCTCGTAAATAGAGATTGTTTAACTAAAGTGAATAAGAGGTTTAAGAAAGTGAATCTTAAGTTTAAGAAAAGTGAATCAAAGGTTGTTAAAAAGTGAATCAAAGGTCGTTAAAAAGTGAATCAGAGATCGTTAGACCCTAAACCTGTTGTATACTACTACACTACTATTAAACCATACTTTTAGCATAAAAAAATATACCACATAATTATTCACTTATATAACAATGATGATTCAAGTTTTACTAGAATAAGATTCACCATTGCACTAATTATCATAAATTTGAAGACATTATAATATTTGAGATAAAATAGCAGACAATAATTCACTTTTATTACACTTATGATTCATTTTGTTAAATCATTTGATGCATTATAAAAACACTGTTGATTCACTTATGAAACATGATTTACTTTACACTAACAAGACAGAATGTATATTAAACTTTAACAAAAGTGAACTGAACATATAATCTTCTGTAAATAAACCAATACTTTTACAACAATTCAATACCATTAGATTCAATTCTGATGTGAGAAAGTTGATTTTCTTCATCGTCATTGCTCATCATCAGTGCAGTATACCATCAGTCTCCACTGTTGTATTGTAGCTCATTGATAGGTTTTTTGTCTAGGTTTTCCTATCGTCAGCTAAATTTCGTATTGTCAGTGTTGATTCATCGTCACTGTAAACTGATAATCTGATGCGATACATGTCTGATGAATTTGGTTGATATTCTGTTCCAATGCTAGATTTATGAATTTGATTTGTGAATCAGTGAACAAAAATCGATCCTCGTTGATCAGTTGGTCCGATTGTGTTGTGATGATTTTGCTTGTTGTGAGTTGAGCTGAAACTGAATTTGTTGATTGGACGGATGGTGCGTTTGTGGCATGAGTGGTCGAATCTCCTCTGTCAAAAGTTGAGTTGAAATCAACCGTGAGTGATCTGATTGAGCAATTGTGAGGTGATCAATTTGCTCTCTGAACAGGCGAGCGTAAATCGAATGACGTGGGAAGCGGACGCTGCTATGCAAGGCTTAATTTTTCTATTCTTTTTTTTTTCACCCAACCACATACCTACACGTGGATCTACGCCATATTATACCCTGGCGCTTTCGCCAGGGTCTCCGTTCCGATTATAAAATTGTTTCCTCGTCTACAGTTATTTTCTCATTTTTTAAAGACCCGAACTCTGCGGAGAAGCTGGGGAGAGTTGTGACGGGGTCTTAAATTAATTTTTCTTTGGAGATTAACACCTTCTATTATTGAGATTCTACTCTAACAGCTTTTTTTTTTGTTTTTTTTTTATAAAACCAGGTTGTAACATAAAAATATAAATTAAAAAAATAATATTAGATTCTAATGAAGGTAACATGTCAAGGTTGTTTTGGACAGAGTTTTTGGAACTATCGTTGGTTTAGATTTTGTACAATAATTGTTTACCCCAATGGTCTAATGGAAGATAACACGGGTGCAAATATGTTAGCGGAGGCAGGGTAGTAAAAATGAGATTCTTTGGGTTCGCAGTCTACCATCAAATATTTCGACCTTATTTGTTTAAGGAAGTTCATTTGTTTAAAAAATGTAGTATATAAATGAAAGAATAAGTTTTTGAATTTTTATATCTTTTATAGTTATTTTTTATTATTCTATTATCTTTTAAATATGTTTTGTAATTTTTAAAAATTATATTATTTAAATTTATTTTTGGAAAATTCCATAAAATATCTCTTATTAAAAAATGACATATTGTGAAGTCGAAATATGATCTACAATATCAGGTTAAAATAGTCATTTATTCAAAGGTCTTCACAAAGTAGGTACATTATGAACTTTGAAAGTTTTTAGAAGTGTATGATGAAGAAGTTTTGAAATTAAAGTACATAATTTATTTTAGAGTATGTGAATTTTATCTAACTTTAAATATACTTATTTTGTTTCATCAAAGTGTTTCTAGTTTAATAAAATATATTATTTTCTTTTATTAACATTAATTTTATTTAGTTACACCTGTTTCATTGGTTAACCAACTCTTACCTTTTCATTAGATGGTCTCCCTTTTTCGTTCTTCTCTTACTGGTCTCCTTCTTTCTCGTTTTCAATTCACGCGAATTCTAAGCTACAGGTCACTGTAGCCAGTGATGGCTACATCCGCGACCCAATTTCCTATTACGAGCACAGGGTGTGTGATTCAGGAGGGAGGGAAGGAGTGCACGTGCGCATACATTTGCTTTTTTTTTTTCATTCTTTATCATAGAATTTTTAAGTTGTTGTAACTTTTAATATATAAGTCAAAAATGAAAAAAATTTATATCATTGTTCACCTATATTCAAGTTCTTCAAAACAAGACCAGTCAT
Organism: Limonium bicolor; assembly: GCA_023374045.1. NCBI lineage: Eukaryota > Viridiplantae > Streptophyta > Magnoliopsida > Caryophyllales > Plumbaginaceae > Limonium > Limonium bicolor. The sequence goes on from JAIOTZ010001360.1 coordinate 17,096, forward strand.
GTATATGTTTTGACAATTTTTTAAAAAAATTATTTTTACATGTATATAATGCTACACTAAAATGATAATACGATTTATTAATTTTGTATTATGATTCATTAATATTGATATTATGATTCATTAAGTAATAAGTGGTGAATTCGATTACAAACTTCGGAACCGATAAAAAACTATTATTGTTTTATAGTGTATCATTATTGTTGTATGATGTATTTTAAACCTAAACTCACCACTACAAACCCTAAAAATGTCTTCGACGTTTTTAACTTTCCTAGGGTGGGTTTTCGGGTGTTTTGGGGTAGGGTAATCTATTTGGAATTTGTTCTGTACTTTATATTGTAGTATTTAGGGTTTGTGGTAGCGGGTTTAGGGTTTAGGGTCTAACCCTTAAACCCGCCATTAAAAGCCCTAAAAATGTCTTTGATATTTTTTAGCTTTCTAGGGTGGGTTTTAGGGTGTGTGGGGTTAGGGTAATCTATTTGGAAGCCGTTATATACTTTAATGTGAGAATGTACATATTTTAATGTGAGAATGTACATGTTTTAATGTGACGATGTACATGTTTTAATGTGACGATGTACATGTTCAAATGTGAGAATGTACATGTTCAATTATGAGAATGTATATGTTTTAATGAACATCTGTACATGTTTGTATGACCGTCTGTACAAGTATTCTTCCTTATATGTACATGTTTTAATCTAAGGATGTACATATTTAATGATTCGTACAGGTTTATATGACTATCTATATGTTTTTAATGCGAGGATGTACATGTTTTTACGTGAGGATGTACATGTTTTAGTGAACATTTGTACAGGTTTGTATGACTATCTGTACAAGTTTTCTTTTATGTTATGTGCACTATACATGCAAAAATATTTTTTTAAAGTTGTCAAAATATATCCATGACTGATCTTGTTTTGAAGAGCTTGAATTTAGATGAACAATGATATAATTTTTTTTCATTTTGGACTTATATACTAAAAGTTACAACAATTTAAATTTTTTTGTAATAAAAAAAAGAAAAAAATAAAAAAATAAATATGGCCATGTCAACACCATATCAACAGATGTAGCTATCTTACATACATCCGGATGTAGGTAAGACCACTGTTCAATTAAAACTATAAACTATAATTGTGATTAGGCAACTAACATTAGTGTTTTTTTACGTACACATGTAATTACAGAAGTGTACAGCCTACCAATTTGAGAAAGGTTTATCATAGGTGTATTATTGTAAGTTGTTAAGTTTTTAATATTAATAATTTTTTAAGTATTAAGTTTCCTTTTATGCATATAATTTATAGATGTGGAATGATTATCTTGTTCAATAATTTTATGATAAACACAATTTTTATTGACACTACTTTAAAAGATGTTGTGCAGAGTTGTTATCTTGTTTCTTTGTAGATTACTTTCATCCATTTCGCATCATATGTATTATGATTTATCGCTGTCACCACCCCCACTCCATTACTTCATACAATATGTATATGATCACCACAACACATATTTCCATTATAGTTTTCGTCTAAATACTATTCCTTTTAGTCTAGTTTTCTCTCAATCTCTTCATTGCATGTTATAAATTTAAAGATTATGGTACCTACCTCTTGAGCGCGGTGGAATAATTAGGGTCGTTCTTTTGCTCGTGATCCACCGAATCGTCCTTCCCTTGTTGTCAACAGACGAAGTCTTCGCAACTACCAGGTGGGGGAAGCCATAGCAGCACTCCCCACGCTATCCACAACCTAAAAACTCTAACATGGCTCTCTCAGTGTATTTTGTAGGTAGGGTTTTTCAATAATTGTTAGGTCACTAATTCCTATCTCTTAATATATATAGGGAACAACAAAATATAAGAATAACAAATATTCTTATCTATATTATTGACGTTGGTTGAAATCAATATTTAACAAATAAATATTATTTGTATTTATTATTTAAATAAATATTGTTTTTATTTATTACTTAAATAAATAACCAACAACTCCCACCCAACCTACGGTCAAATACTCGAGAGCTTTCGTGTTTTATATAGGCAAATAGGCTGTGCGACCTGCAACACACCTGCAATGTGGATAACTTCAAACCAAATCTCACCGGCTAGAATGAAACATCCAGAAATAAAGTTGCCTACACCTCAAGTTCAATTTTTATTCTAATCTAAACTCAACCCAGATCCTTCAACATATGGATGAGCAGGATACCGTGTGTGACCAATCACTATAACTACTAAAGTTACTGGCGCCAACAATTGTCACTTCAGACTGAACTACTCTTGTAAACTCTTCCTTTTATTTGGCATCGTATCCTAATTCTAATAACATCTTTCTTAGAAGGTTACACTAGAACCGTAAAAGTCATGGAATCCTGGTAATTCTTCCAAAGTAGCAGCATCATTACCACTATTACGACCCAAGTCAAAAGGTCAAAAAGCGCAGTTAAAAAAATATTGACTCACAGATCAAAGGAGCAATGATCAATCCATACGCTTCAATAAGGTCGCTAGCTAGCACGTATCGTGCAAAAGTACGTTTTGGGGAGTTCTCTTACATAGAGGATGTCAACTTCCAGCTTCACGAGTCTAAAAGGCTCACATAGACACCCCCCACTCAGCTAAGTCTCCCCAAGTTTGACCCAACAATCTACCTTGACCTTAAATTTCTAGAAATTACAAATTGGCCCCTAATATTTCCTAGGTTTTCATTTAACTCCTTAACTTTACTAAAAACTTGTATTTTGTATTATTCACCAAAGTAACCCCAAACCTCTTGGCTATTTTATTACATAATACTTCCAATTTTATTTCCTTCAAACCTTTAACCCAACTATAGGTTATATCACCACCATATCATTAGATAACTCCTAAGGTTATTTAAAGTATCTTTTTGCCCTTAATTCAATCCAAACACTTCCTAAAGTATACCAACTTGTAAAGTGTACTTAAATCACTCATATTACACTTATATTACCAGATTTTGCCCATAACATACCCATATTATAACGTATGCCTTTATAGCATATAATATACCTTAAAGCTCATAAAAACAAGCCTAAACATTTGGCCAATATAAAAACATAACATAAACTTTAAATGTGATATAAATGTCCACAATTATAAGTTAACTCTCGGCGAAATCATCCCCAAGCCCCAAACTTTCAACTTTTTACATATTAAGCCCTTAATCTTTATAAACTTGACATTTAAGTCATTATTTCATGAACTAACCCAACTAACCGTGTTCACATAATGTTATATTCATTCTTAGGTCACAACGTACCATTTTTCAAGTTATACTCTCGGTCATGTTTGGCTATCCAAGTTAAATTGCTTAAAACATAAAAGTGTGTTTTAAGGTAACTTACCCCTTAAATGTTCCAAGATTGATCTTTTCTCCTCTTCACTCTCGGCCCTATTTTTAATAATAGAGGGAAGTTAGATCTTTGCATCAATATTAAGCTTAGATGATGGTTAAGGAGTTTCAAAGCTTAGATTAAGGATTTACCTTTGTAAATGTTGATTTGTCCGCTTTGTTTCTCCTTTTGCTCTCAACCAACTCTAGGGTTTTTGGACTCCATTTTTTACCATGGTTGAGACAAGGAAAGAGGAATCAAGTTAGGGAATTGTATGGATCTAAACAAGATCAAGAAGCTTAAAGCATCAAAATGTGCTCTAAGGAGAACGATTTACCTTTGATGTTCTACGTGAGATCTCTTGCCCAAGTTTTGGCCATCTTAAGAAGAACATGTTAAGAGTTAGATCTAGTATAAATCTATGGATATAAGGTAGCTTAAGGTACTTAGAAGCCTTAAAACATGACTTACCCGTGAAGTCTACTTGGAAGGTGTTGTTTTGCCAACCTCTCGGCCCAAAGAAGAAGGTAAAATGAACTTCTCTTTGTCTGTAAAAAGGTAAAGAAAAGAGTGTAAGAATTTAGGGTTTTCGGCTCTAAATTAATCAAAGGAGAAGATGGAACCTTATGGCACTTTTCTTACCTTAAGCTAGCTTAGATCTTCCTTGCTCCAAGCTTGGTTGATTTCCAACTTTGCTCCAAATATTTGTTGATTTCGGTCTTGGATGGAGAAGGAAATGTGTTTGTGTGCTCTCCTTGTTTAGTTCATGAAGAGAAGAAGAAGATTTGAGTAGAATAGAAGTGTGGGTCTAGCTCACCATTGAAATGTTCTTCAAGAACTCAAAAGAAAAATTGAGGAAACTTAAGAAGGAAGTAAAGTGGATGCTCTCGACCAAGGGAGGAAAGAAAGGTAGTGTTTGTCTTTTGATTTCTTAAGTGAAGAGGTAATGAGTCATCTGAGGTGACTAAGGCATATAAGGAGATATTTTTCCTAAGGAGCAAAATGAATTTTGAAGTCTTTGGTGCCACCTATACCAGTGCTGCCCACTTAATATCAAAGAGGGGTAAAATGGTACATTTGTGTGTTTATAATATTATGACTTCAATGTTGTACATTATGGACTTGTTTCATGTGTTAGATTCGTAACACATGTTGTTACCTTGTCGTTAGGTGTATTTCTAAGTGGTCATTGCACTTATAAATTATTTTGACTATATGAAATATTGTACAATAGTTTTATCACATTGTTTGTGATCTTGATTCATGTATCAATGTGTTACATGTTACATTAACTTTAGGAGTTTTCTTCTTATTAATGTTCCCTCTTTAGTCCATTATTTTATGTGGGGTTTAGTGGCCATTTAGGACTATACATATTTGTTTTTGTATGTATGTTTAGAGGTTGTAAATTTCCTTAGAGAATTTGGCTCATTAGCCTTTGCCATTCAATGATTAGCCATTGATTACTCTTTGATTTATTCCTTATTAATTAAGGTAACTAATGTTTTGGGTATTTCAAGCACCATCTTCAATCAAGTGCAGTAGTTCCAGTCTCAGCAGTGGCGAGACACAACAAGAGAATGAGGAGATGGGTGGAGCATTCATGTTCCTTGTTCGCCAATTAGTTGCAAATTACCGTTATTAAAATCAGTGTAAACAAACACAAGAATAATATGAAGAGAAGGGCAGAGCATGTATGTTCCTGAATCGCCAGTTAGGGTTGCAAATCACCTAGAGTTTGCTTCACAAGGGGTGACAGAAATCTAAAAATGGTTCTAGTGATTAAAATATGAGCAAACACACATGATCAAAATATGAAGAGAGAGAAGAGCATGTATGTTCTTAATTCGCCCGTTAGGGTTGCAAAATTATCGCGAGTTTGCATCACAAGGTGCAACATAAATAAAAAACTTCTATTGTCGTAAGGAGTAGTTAGAGGTTCCAAGGTGTGATAGAAATCACAAGATGCGACAGAAATCACAAGGTGCTTCAGTTAGGGTTGCATGTATGCTCCTTAATCGCTCCAGCTAGGGTTGCAAAATCATTGTGAGTGATTATTGTTTGCTCAAACAAGGTGCGACAGGAAATCAAGAACTTCTATTGTTAATAGCCAGAGAGAAAAGATAAGTTAGAGAATTACCGGTTCCAATTTTCAGCCCCGTGTGCACCTCTTCAATCATGTGTGCTAGCAATCAAACTGCAGTAATCTAGAAAGGCGAGGACACAAGAACACGAAGAGAGGGGTGGAGCATGTTCCTGAATTGCGTTGTCGCCATCGCCAGTTAAAGTTGCTTAATCCCCATTCGATATTATAGAGAATATTGACAGAGAGACACACACAGGGATATGATAAAAGATCATTTTCGACGGTTCCTACTTAAAAACCGCCGAAAAAGATACCTTTTTACGGAAGTTCCTCTAAACACCGTCGAAAATGACCTTTATTAATTTTTAATAACCCCATTTTCGGGGGTTCCTACTTAAAAACCGCCGAAAAAGCTACCTTTTTTTGTTTCTCTAGAAACCGCCGAAAATGTCCTGTATTAATTTTTAAATGGAAAATTCACGAGATAATACTAAAGAGTTTTTTAATTCACAAAATACCACAGTTTTCAAAAAATTATTTCAGATACCACAAAACATAATTTTAGTTCATCAGATACCACAAAATACTAACCCAAAACTTTTTGAGACCAAAATACCCCTACTTGTTAATAAACATAATTCACGATATCACACACAAATATTATTAATTCACAAGATACCACAAAACTTAATAAAAGATATATTGAAAATAGTAAAAACAATAATAAAAATTTAAGTTTATTATTTTCTTGGTTAAAATTTTGTAAAATAAAAAAAACATATATAATTAATTTTTTGGAAAAATATAAAAAAAATACTATATATCATTTTAAAGCTAAAAAACTTAACTAAAATTAAAAAATAGTTAAGAAAATGGTAATTCAAATTTTTAATATAATTTTACTCAATGTATCTTTAGTCATGTAAAATAGTATTATAAAAAAATTATATTTATATAATGTAAATAAAAAAATTAAATTATCATTTTCTTTATTGTTTTGTCTATTTTTAATCAAATTTGTGTCTTTCTAATGTATTATACTTTTTATAATTATTTGCAGATTTTATTTTATATATATGTTATTTTTCTCAATTTTAACCCTTATATAAAGAATGTTAAAATATATAAAATGATATTATAAATATAATACTCTTAGCTATTGTTTTATTTTTTGTCAAATTATTTAGCTTGTATATAGTATATAATTTCATTTTATATATATTTAATTCAAAATAAAAAAATTATTAAATATATGTTATCTGAGTCAGTGTTTAGTGCAGGAAAACAAGTATTGGACAAAAAGTGATCAAACCTTGCACCAAATTCAATCAAGGTTTGTGTTGTGAGCCCAGACGCGAGCACTATAGTACGAAGGGCAACATGATGATTTGTTTGAGATGAATGGAGAAGAAACCACTTATGACTTCTATCTTGTAATCTTTTAGAATGTAGCAGTATTAAATTTTTTTCAATGCAATCTTTTAGGACTTGTGGTTGTGTAATCTCTTAGTAGTTGTACTATTTTTCCTTATAGGGTTTTCCCAATGAGTCTTTACCTATTAAGGTATTAACGGGGTGGTGAAATTCATTTGATATTAATAAATTCTCTTTACTCTTCAATTGCAAATTCTATCATAAATTTTATGTATTTTGAAGAGTGTCTAATCATGAGCATATTTTTAAGGGTGTATTTCATATGATTCATTAACACTCATCATGCTTATTTATCCACACTAGTTAGTTTTCCTTTAGTTTTGTGTTTTGTTGGTTATCTTACATATCTATTACTTAAACATGAGAAAAACCTAGCTAGGAGCAAGGTACACGAAGATAGAAACTAGTTGGCACAAATGGATCTCAAATCGGAGCTAAAATGAAGAATCTAGGGCCTGTGTATAAGTTGTGTTCGGACATGCAAGGTCGGACGCATGTCCAGACACGAGCCGAGAGTTCAATATTTGAGTTCGAATTATGTTCGACATACAAGTTTGGACAAAGCTGTCTTCACGACCCAAATATGGAATTGATATGGATCCGGTGCCGGAACCTGTAAGGAACTGATCGGGACCGTTTTTTTATTGAATCCAAAATTGAATTTATAATCTGAGTACACTTATCCTGAACCGGACTAGACCAGAACCGTGGCCACCATATTGTAGTTCATCTTCCTAGTAATACAAATACAATACATGTTCTTGTAACCTTGTACATTTCTATAGACAAGTAAATACTGTCTCTAGTATTCTTGAGATCAAATTTCATACACTCTCTTACTTCTTATTTTTTCTGTTCCTTTTCACTCCTCACGACTCCAACTTACTTGTGGTATCGGAATTATTCCAACAGTGAAAGGGTTAAGATCAAATACAACCTCCAGAGTTTCAATGAAGAGAGTGAATTATTTACGTACGCGAATGTCCTTGACAATAATGGAATATATACATTATTCTATCAACAATGATGAATCTTTGTGGACTCCGGATAACATTCCGGAAATTGTAATGAACCTTTTTTTTTAAACCAACAAATAGATTATATTAAGTACACATAGTGAGTACATTGGGTGGAAAGTCACTAGACTTCCAGCAACTCGCAGGGAGCTGATATTTTCTAGCAAGGAAAGCTAGGTTGTGGGCATTGAAATTGTCCAACCGGCTAACGTGAAAGCATTGAAAATCCAACAGCGGGGCCATATTTGCCAGAGCGTCATTGAGCAAGAGCCTTGTGCTTTCTGCAATGCTTGTGACACCAAACTCCGAAAGATAAGCAACCACAGTCTTACAATCTGACAAAACCCGCACACTCTAAAAATCAAACCGCTTGGCAAGATCAAGACCTAAGAGAATTGCTGCCGCCTCCATATGTGAAGGGTCATGATTAGTGAGACAACCCCAAACTGCTGCAGCAACTATGGAGCCCTGTCGAGCTGCAACCGCTGCAATGCCAAACCGACCAAACTTGTCCAGGCCTGCATCAACGGAGATCTCAACCCAAGTTGGGAAACTAAGGCGGGCATCGGATAGCGAAGGCAAGGAACAAGTGGCTAAAGAAGCAGAGCTGAGCGAAAAAAACTGTCTGCCTGAAACCAGCCAGCTTCAAAAGTTGAAACCCGACCATGCGAAAATTGACATCTGGCAAACCACAGACGCCAAAGAAGTGACAGTAGCAGAGAGAGGCGGACACGGGGCATGGCAATGCAAGATTGAGTTATATAATCAACAAAGGCAACGTCAGACTGTAGAGGAGGAGGAAGAGGCACGCCCATGCGGGCCCAGTAAGGCCTGACGGTAGAACAGGCGAAGAAAGCATGGAGGAAAGTTTCACAGCGGCCATAGAGTGCACAAACCGCCAGGTCAGGGCGGTGAAGCCGATAAGCCAACAGGCCGCGACACGACACCACCCCATGCAATAGTTTCCAGCCAAATAAACGAATGTGTGGAGGAAGGTCTAGCGTCCAAAGCCGTTTATTAGCCAAACCTCTAGGAGATGCCATTGTAGAAGAGCTAGAAGGTTGATCCTGGCAAGATAGGGCAACATCACAGTGATATGCACTCTTCACTGAAAACTGACCAGATGTAGTGAGACCCCAGAACCAAGAGTCCGGGGACAGAGCATTGGTCGACAGATCTAAACGACAAATATGCTGAACATCATCTGGGTGAAACAAGGACTGAATAATTGGGACATTCCAGGCTGTGGGAGTGAGCATGAAGTCTGAGATCGGTGCATTGCGAATATGTAAAGGGAGTGACCAAAGGTAGGGCATGCCTCCCTCCTTAGAGGGAAGCCATCTGTCGTGGACGTAAGTGGTGTTCCCAGTTCCATCCGCTTATGCCCCCCTGCCTGAATGAGGTCCCTAACTGAGAGCAGTCCTCGCCAAACCGGACTGGAATTTGCTAAAGGCTGAAGGATATGGAGAGGACGGTCACCGATGTAACGAGCAGTGAAAAATCTTGAGACCATAGACTGTGGCCTTTGAAGGATTCACCAAAGCTGTTTGGCCAAGAGGGCACGATTAAAACTACGTAAGTCGCGAAATTCCAATCCTCTTGAGTTGAGAGGCAGACACAGCTGATCCCACTTCGTCCAATGCATTGACTTGGTGGTGGGAGAACCACTTCACCAAAAACGAGAAAGCATACCTTTAATGGTCTTGAGTAGCGACTGGGGCAAAGCAATAACCGACATCACATATGTTGGGATGGCCTGCAAGATGGATTTAATAAGATTTAACCGTGCCGCCTGAGAAGTGATATGAGACCATCCCTGTATCCGACGCGCAACCCTATCCTTGATATAAGCAAAGACTGCATTCCTGTTGCGACCTACCTGCACTGGGAAGCCCAGATACATGCCAAAGTCATGAACCACACGTCCGCTCAAAACCCCTGCAACGGCCTGACGGAGCTGAGGCTGGAGACGATGGGAAAACATAATGGCAGACTTGTCCGCATTGATACATTGCCCTGAGGCCTGCTTGAAATCATCCAGGATGTAAGACAGAGTTTGAGCATTGGCGATTGTGGCCTTGCCAAATAAAAAACAGTCATCTGCAAAAAGCAAGCTCGTGATGGGCGTTGCGAGGCCCTGAAAAGAGAAACCCTTATACTGGTTGACCTGAGCAGAGAAGTGGATGGCCGAAGTCAAAACCTCCATGCAATAGATAAAGAGCAGCGGAGATAAAGGGTCTCCCTGGCGGAGGCCACGCTGGGGGCAAAAGGAGGGTCCGGGGTGGCCATTAATGAGCACTGACATAGTCGCAGTCGTAAGACACTTACAAACAGCCTTTAACCAAACAGGGTGAAAACCCATCCGATCCAAAACATTCAAAACAAAAGACCATTCCACCCTATCAAACGCCTTGGACATATCAACCTTATATGCAAAGAAACCACGTTACTTAGCCTTGGAGGTATGCATAAGATGAAGGATTTCATGGGTGATCAGAACCTGATCAGAGATCAAGCGGTCCTGCACAAAAGCCCCCTGGTTGTCAGAGATAACATCTGGTAGAACATGCTGCACCCGGTTGACCAAGACCTTTGAGATGACATGGTATAGAGTATTACACAAAAAGATAGGGCGAAACTCGGAGATAGAGGTTGCCCCTGGCTTTTTAGGGATAAGAGCAAGGTGAGTGTGATTAAGATCCATAATCACTGAATCGGTATTAAGAAACTCCAAAGTTGTGGCAATGAAGTCATCACTAATAATTGGCCAATAAGTGCGAAGAAAAACCCCATTGATGTCATCAGGCCCCAGGGCCTTGTAGGGGTTTAACTGTTTATAAGCGGCAACCACTTCGGCACGAGTAAAAGGCTGACCCATTGGATCAAAACAATAGGGCGGAACACGAGCCTCCACACAAGCCAATAGATGGTGGTCAGGCTGTGGATTAGTTGTGGTAAACAGATCCTGAAAAAAGAACGGGCCACAAATTCCATACCAACCCAAGTTGTAGCAGCAGGTAGAGAGGGCGAAGATAGACTGTAAATTGCATTACGACGAGAGCGAGCCCTGAAGTTATTGAAAAACAGCTTATTGTTTTTATCACCTGCCTGAAGCCAACTGATTCTGGATCACTGTTGTAGACAGATTTCATCACGTTGCAAGAGGGAGTCCACCATAGCAGAGCATGTCTTCCATTTTGCCAAAGTGAGTGGAGTTGGGTCTTGCTGATCCAGAAGAAAGATCAAGTTGGGCTTGACGAAGCGCTTTCTTTTCAACCCACACTGGGGAACGGAAGCCTTTAATGACGGTGGTTTAATCACGGCTTTAACAGAAACCGTAATTAATATGAAGGCCGGAGTTAATTAATGACGTTTATTAAATTAACCGTAAGCAATAATCGATCGGAGGTAGGCGCGCCTTTTTTAGGACGGACTTTAGATGACGGTTATTTGTGAAACCGTAATCTAAAGTCCCGTGTTGACGCGCGCTTTACGGTCAACGGACTTTAGATTACGGTTTTACTAATAACCGTCATCTAAAGTCCCCGCCCACTGATGGTCAACGACGTCGTCTTGACCTGACGCCAAATATTTCCCGCATTATTTGATTTTTTCGACGCCGCGCGTAATCTAAATTACAGTGAACGACGTCGTCTTACCAGCTTATTTTAGATTAAAAATAACTTTATATTAATGTGTTACATTTGTTTGATCGAATAAGACTCATGGCTCAATGGCCGTGGGTACATGAGTCAACACCATCGATCTTGAGTTCGAAACCCAGCATAGGCCAAATAATTTTCGCGCTATTTTATTAATTTCGTTACACTTTAGATTACGGTTCTTTAGGAACCGTCATGTAAAGTGTGACTTTACATTACGGTTTTCATGTAAACCGTAATCTAAAGTCCTTTTAACTACAACATTTGCCCGTTTACTCTGCACACTGTACTTACAGTAACTCTTCTTCTCTTTCGCGCTATCTTCCTCACTGAAATCGCCTCCTCTCTCCCGTCACCTTGCTAACGGCCATCGCCACCATCGCTCCCACCACCTTTGTCACTCCCATCGCCGCCGGTCACCACCCATCTACCACTGGTCTCACCGTCGACCTCTCTATCGCGTATTGGGTATGCGATCGATTGATTGTCGTTTTTTTCTAACTTTGTTCATATACATGCATTTCGATTGCAAGTTCTAACTTTGTTCATATATTTGTGCCCAGATTCACAGTTAATTGCAACCTAGTTCGTGGGCTGATTTCTACACTACTTGCCCACTTCGGTGCTTAGTAACGGTAATTTTGCAAAGCAAACTGTAAACTGCTGTATTTATTTATTCTTAGCATTTAGTATTACAATTAATAAATAATAGTGTAGTTTTAAAAATGCTACTACTTAAAACTGCCACAGGAAAGAAAGTAAGTTCAAGTATATTACCGATTCCTGAAAATAGCTCATTTTCAACTGCTCAATCTGCTATGCCAGATGCTCTCTGTTTGATTCACAATCTGTGACAGGAATCAACAATGCTATTGTTATAACCACCAGAAAGAATAAGATGAGTTTCGGTATTTTAATGGTTCTAGAATGACTAGTTTCAGTCCTTCAATCTGAAGTACTGCAGAGAAGGTCATAAATAAACTTCATTTATAGTAGAAGAAGATAAGTTTATGTATGTTACTAGTTCTAGATGGTGCGTGCAAATTTGACTTTGATAAAACTGATTTGGAGACGTTAGAAATATAGGGGAGATGCTGTCGATTTTTTTCCGCGGTTTAGCTAGCATTTAACCTTGATTTTTTGATGAATTCTAATGTTGTCGTTTTTCATTTATGCATCAGGACTACGACTTTATTTTGGCTTCCGACCTCAACCGTCTTAGCATCGGCTAATCGTCTACCAGAGGTAAGATTTACATATATACATATAATATTTGACAAACTACCAAACATAGTTATCCGCCCAAGATATACCTAATAGAGGTATATCTTCGGCAGTCCCTGTCGGGACTGTCCATGATTGTTAAATCTCACACCTAGGGTGTGAATGTGTTTTTAATTGTACTTTATTGATTATTTCAGCAGTATCTCTTTATTGTTCTTCGAATGCATATATTATTGATTAATATCATAATATCGTGCATTTGAAGAACTGTAGGGAGATGCTGCCGAAATTTTCAATAAATTACATATTAAAAACACGTTCACCGGTGGGATTTAATACTCATGGATGGATTTAGGTTGATAAGATACAAAAGTGTAAAGACTCTGCCACGGGTGACGGTATGAAATGGCTGCCTTCATATAAATAGCTAGAAGGAGATGGAACGTTCGTGGATTTACAGCGGAAATTTGGACGACAAGTTTTTAGAAGGAGTTGATAAGTTATGCACGGTGTTGGCGAACAATCTGAAACCTACAGACAAGGGATACATATTTTGTCCGTGTATCGACTGCCAAAACAATCTGAGATATCGCGGCGTTGAAACAATTAAGGAACATCTGATCCGCCGCGGTTTTACAAAAGATTTCCAAGACATAATCCGATGGCATGGTCAGAGTGCGTTCGATGTTATTAAGCCTGACGAAGGGGATAATGGTCAGGCAAACACAGAAACAGAACTTGGAGATGATACAGTTGCTGGTGACCCAGAAGACGTTACAGGGAACGTTGAGCCAGATTTCTGGGATGATGACATTGAGACTATGCTCGAAGATGTGGAACGACATTACTCTAACACGCCAGACAAGCATGAAAATTTGTTGGATTCATCCAAAACACCGTTGTACCCCGGGTGTGACCCTACAAAGTTAAGCAAGTTGAGTGTCGTCCTCAAGCTATTCAACTTGAAAGCGAAACATGGCTGGAGCGACGTAAGTTTCACTGACCTCCTGGAACTATTGAAATACGTTCTTCCGGTGGACAACGTTTTACCAACGACTACGTACTCAGCCAAAAAAATGATGTGCCCAATGGGTATGGGGTACCAGAAAATTCATGCTTGTCCAAATGGTTGCATGCTGTTTTGGAAATCGGATGAATTTGCTGAAAGCTGTTCAGCATGTGGAGCGTCACGGTATAAGAAACAACAAACTCACATCAGCGGTAGTAAGAAAGGTTCACCAGCTAAGGTACTGTGGTACCTGCCCATCATTCCAAGGTTCAGACGTTTGTTCTCCATTGAGAAAGACGCAGAGAATCTTCGGTGGCATTCAGTTCACAGGAAAAAGGATGGCAGATTAAGACATCCCGCTGATGCACCACAGTGGAGAAACATAGACGTAAAATTTCCTGAGTTTGGTAACGAACCGAGAAACCTAAGGCTAGGCTTGTGCACGGATGGGATGAACCCTTACGGTACTTTGAGTAGCATACACAGTACCTGGCCTGTGCTTTTGTTATTTACAATCTACCGCCATGGTTATGCATGAAACCAAGACACATCTTGTTGTCTTTGTTAATATCTGGTCCAAAGCAACCGGGCAACAAAATTGACGTATTCCTACAACCTTTGATAGAGGATCTACAACTCTTGTGGAATGAAGGGGCTACGGTTTACGACTCATTCAGTAAAGAGGACTTCAATTTGCGTGCCATGTTGTACTGCACAATCAATGATTTCCCCGCCTATGGTAATCTTTCAGGCTATTCAATCAAGGGGGCGTTGGCGTGTCCGATTTGTGGTGAAAACACTTGTAGCATTCGCTTGAAACATAGTGGGAAAACCGTGTATATGGGCCACCGAAAAATGCTTCCAAAAGGACATAAGTATCGAAAGATGGCGAAAGAGTTCGATGGGAAAACTGATCACAGCATGGCGCGCCAGCCTTTGACAGGTACAGAGATTTACAAAAAGTTGGATAATATTGTGAACAACTTCGGGCCGCCAACCAAAAGTGGTGAAAAAAGTGTCTGGAAAAAGAAATCAATATTTTGGGAACTAGAGTACTGGCAGCATCTGGAGGTTAGACATTGTATCGATGGGATGCATGTCGAGAAGAACGTGGGTGAAAGTGTCACTAGCACTCTTTTGAACATAAAAGGAAAGACAAAGGATCATTTGAAAGGAAGAAAAGATTTAATTGAGTTGGGCATACGCACAGAGCTTGGCCCGCAAGAACGTGGAAAACGCACATTCTTGCCTCCTGCCTGTCACACTCTGTCTAAAGAAGAGAAACATAGTCTATGCAGTACCCTTTACAACATCAAGGTACCATCAGGTTACTCCTCAAACATAAGAAACCTAGTGTCCATGACAGATTTCAAATTAGTAGGAATGAAATCTCACGATTATCATGTCCTACTTCAAGAATTTTTGCCAATTGCACTACGTGGGATCTTGCCGGATGCTGTCAGACACACAATCACAAACGTCAGTGTCTTCCTCAAATCCATTTCGTCTAAGGTTCTTGATGTGGACACTCTGTCTAAATTACAAAAGGATCTTATTGTGACAATGTGCCAGCTGGAGATGTATTTTCCTCCATCGTTCTTCGACATAATGATACATCTCCTCGTGCATCTTGTAAGAGAGATTCTGATGTGTGGTCCTTTGTACCTTCGCTACATGTATCCGTTCGAAAGGTACATGGGTGTCCTGAAGAAGAAAATGAAGAACCGTCGTCACCCAGAGGGTAGTATTATAGAGGGCACTATCACAGAGGAAGTTGTAGACTTCTGCACCAATTACCTAGAAGGTGTCGATACCATTGGACTTCCACGTTCTAGACACGAGGGCAGATTGAAGGGTGTTGGCACGGTTGGAAGGAAACTGAAAAGAATTGACATAGACACTCTTAACAAAGCTCATTTAGTTGTGCTAAGTCATCTTGAAGATGTTGAACCATACTTTGATGAACACTTGTGTGTTTTAAGAGCACAATATCCAAACATGAGTGACGTTAGACTACAAAATGAGCAGAATAGGACATTTGTCCGATGGTTCAAAGAGAGAGTGTTGTCCGATCAGTCCACGAATGTGCCTGAACTGATTAAAGTAGTTGCATTTGGACCAAATCTGGATGTAATTTCTTATGAGGGGTACGATGTCAACGGATTCACCTTTTTCACAGAACGTCAGGATCAGAAGTCAACGAATCAAAACAGTGGTGTAGAGCTTGAAGCTTATCAAAACTTATATGACATCGGTGTCGTGGGTCATAGTCCTGTCTCGGTACAACAATCATATTTCGGTGTTATACAAGACATCTGGGTATTGGACTACAACTGTAACACCCCTACAACGCTCCTATCATCTACCGAAATCGCAGCGGAATTTACCAACCAACAATAACTAAACGCTTTGGTGTTACAACGCCGTTAACCACCCACGTGGTTAACTAGGCAGAATAAATACAAGTGTATCGGTCTGATGAACAGACTCCCGAGCATAGTATCTAACATCCATATATAAACATAATCAACCATACCGAGTATTTAATTTACAACACACCTTCCAACCGTAAACATCCACCAGTATTTAACAAACGGTACCAAAATGTAATGCCTCGGGAGCACAGGCGCATCCCGGGCTCAACAACCAACATATCCAAAAGTACATCAACAACCTAGGACCTAGAGCCACTCTGCCTCTTCGATCCTCATCCTGCAATAAAAATATGGGGCCCCCGAGGGGGTCAGCACCTTTGCTGGTATGGCTAACGCGCAGCCCATCGACTACCGGGATACGCGCAACCAATTGTCATAATAACATGGCATTCATTTTAGATATCCAACATATACATATATATACCATAGCATAGCAAGGGAAATTGCATAGCATCACAACATCAAACATAACACCATAGACTTGGTTCTCACAAGGAACCTTCCACCATAGTTAGTATACCATGAGAGCCTAGGGATTTTTACCAACCCCATGTTAAGCTCGTTACCATCCTCGTTACCGTCCGGTTATATAGAACGGTTAACTTATACCAAAGGTGTGTCGGATATAGTAATCCCAAGCACACCGAAATAACATACGTATGCCCCTATGGCCCGACGTGAGTCAGTAACTAGCTTTGGATAAGCTAAGGGAAGGTAGAAACCAAATTGGAATACCACCTATACATACACCAAGAGAGCCGAACCGGATATGATATCGACCCCCATCCATCACACGCGTGGCCGGAACAACCGGACTCCTCACTCCCCCGGTTAGCACTTGTTAGTGATCACACAACATCTTGTCAAGTCACACACAAGCAACATTTAGGTCTTGTTAGACAACCAAGGGAAAGGAGTCATAACCTTACAACATCATAGTGTATAACAACTGTAAACTCTTTTCATGCCTTAGTCTTATAAGGTCGTAACACGCAGAAAAACAAACAACACCCAAGCCGGTGTAAACCGTTAGGCAACAGACTGCAAGAAAACCATACCTTGGTCCTTGCCTCGTTTCGTTTCCACCTTGAGAGAATCCTATACACATTAGTAACGTCGGTTAATTAACGCACTAATCCATTATTAACATTACTACTCATCACTACTAGTTCATTTTTATTTTACACTTGTTACAACTTTTCATCCTTTTAAATTGCCTTTAAAACCCACCTAACATGTCTCACATATAACCTTATTATGCCATTACTAACCAACTACTATTTTTAGACAACAATTCCCATCCTAAAACAATAATTTTTGGTCCATATAGTGCCCTGTCCGAACTTGTGTCCGAGCTTCCAAGTTCGGACACAAGCCGTGATTTTTGACTGAAAACAGACACATGTCCGAACTTGTGTCCGGACTTCGGAAGTTGGACATGAGTCGAGGAAAATCCTAACCTGAAATCCATACGTCCGAACATGTGTCCGGACTTCCAAAGTTCGGACACTGTTCGAGGATAATTCCCTAAGAAATAACAGGTGCGTCCGAACTTCCAAGTTCGGACGGTAGTTCGGACACTACCTAAAATCCAGAAAACTGTAAGCGCAACAGGGCATGTCCGAGCTTCCAAGTTCGGAC
>JAIOTZ010001361.1:0-34883 GCA_023374045.1 Limonium bicolor
TTTTGAAAACCCACGTCCGGCTTCTTCTGGTGTTAGTTCGGGGAGAACTATAGCTGATGCTCTTCCTTCGGGTTAGGTTGGTGATAATCAGATAGGGCACGGTGTTCTGGTTGAATTGCATGGTCCATTTCATTTATAACTTCGTTATTGGCCATGGCTTGGTTTCTCAGGTTTCTCTGTGCTTGTAATAAAGTACGCTCGGGTTCGGGGCTCGGACTGATTGGTGGAGAGCCTCGGGTTCGAGTGTTTGGCATGCACAGAAGATAACTTGTGGTTTGTGAGAAACTGCAATATTAGTTAGTAAATAAAATAAGAAAGACAGAAATATTGGTTAGGCTGATAAACGTTAGAAGTTAGTATACTGGAAATTATAAGTTAGTAGTTAGTATACAATGGAAAGAAATGTTAAGGACAATGGAAATGAAATGTTAAGGACAATGGAAAGAAAGGACAATGGAACGAAATGACAAGAAATTTAAAGTTAGTAGTTAGAGACAATGGAAAGAAAGGACAATGGAACGAAATGACAATGGAACGAAATGACAATAATATTAAGATGTTAGGAGTTAGATGTCCAAAGTCCGAAGTCAAATGTCCAAGTCAGGTCCGAAGTCCGATGTCCAATTCAGATGTCCAAGATTAACAATTTAATAGTATTAACAGATTATTACTATATAGCGAGTGAACTACCAGAAACTAGGGAAATTGATGGAATCAATCTCCCCGGCAACGGCGCCAAAAACTTGTTGGGATAAAACTACACTATAATTAATATAGAATTATAACAAACTATTAGGCAAGTGTACCTATTCGTAGTAGTAAAACAAGTGTCGTATCCACAAGGAGATTGTTCAATTATCCTAGTAGGTAGTTAAAAGAAAACTGTAAAAGGGGTTTAGCCGGAGGCAAGCTTGATTTGTTGTTGGATTATTAAAGAAATAATAAAAACAGTAAAAACAGTTGTGAATTAAGTGGATGGAAATGTGCTAAGGAAGGTGAATCGCCCAATTATAACTCAGATAATAATATAATCCTAGTTTGCTCTTATTTGTCTGTTAAGAATTTTATCTTGTGGCCTTTCTAAATCATAGATAAGGACAGCTCTTAATTAATTCATTAAACTTCTTACAATCAGAAAAAGTCTAAAATCATTAATTAGCTTTAAGTGAGAATTCTTTTATAACAGCGATGGATTTTATCTGCTAATCAAGGAGATAATACTAACGTTTGTCTCTCTTTGTGGTCTATTCTCTAATTTTACAAAATCATTGAAATTAGAGAAACCGTAAATGAGTAAAAATGATCAGTTCTTAAACATTTAATAATAGAGAGAGACAAAACAAATATTTATAAGCAAACTCGGTATTATAAATACGCTGAGTTATTTTGGGTTAAACACCCATCCTAAGCACAATTATGAGATTACTCAGACATTGACAGAAATAAAAACAGAGTAGAGACTGAAATATTCATTACTCAGGAACTGCCTGCGAATAACGGGTCTGCACTCGCCTGCCTCTTTTCTCTCTTTGTAATTACTGCTTCTGTTTGAGTACGTACGTGAATGAGGTGAAATGGTAAAATAAATAAAAGATGGAGAAGTGTGGTGATACGGGAGGAATTAAATGGAAGAGAATGGAGTGTGGAGTGTTTGTGATTTCTTCAGCTCTGGTCGTACGTTGTTGTTTAAGCAGTAATGGTGTTGGGTTTATATAGAGAATTGAGGAGAGGCAGATCCGTACGTGATTGAGCATTGATTGCTCTCATTAATTTAGTTCATTGATTGCAGGGGACAGAGAGCTGGATGCGTGAGAGATTTATGGTAGGCGGTGCGGGAGTAGATAGATAACGGAGTCAAGTTGAAGACGACGACTGCGCGAAGAAGAAACTGGTCGCGACTGTAATCAGCCTTGAGTCCGCCTGCATAACCGCCCATTAAGTGGCGGTCTCCTCTTGTTTGTCCGCCTGTGTAAGTGGCGGACAAGAGTGGAGCGTCCGCGAGGCGGTAGCCTGTGTGCCGTCCGCTAGTTAAGTGGCGGACAAGAGTGGAGCGTCCGCGTGGTCTTCAGGAGGTTGCCTATGCCTTGTCCGCCTCTTATTAGGAGGTTGCCTATGTCTTGTCCGCCTCTTATCAGGAGGTTGCCTATGTCTTGTCCGCGAGGAGGTTGCTATGCCTTGTCCGCCTCTTATCAGGAGGTCACTTGTGTCTTGTCCGCATCTTATCAGGAGGACATGCCTTATTTCTTCCACCGGCTCTAGATTCTTCGTTTGGACTCCGTTTTCTGAGCCGTTTGCGCCTACGCGTTCGTCTCTTCGTGTACTTTGCTCCCAGCTTGGTTTTCCTCATGTTTAACCAATAATTTTGTGAGATAAATAATAAAACATAAACTAGAGGAAAACTAACCGAAGTGGAGAAATGAGCAAGAAAAGTGCTAATATTATATATGAAATACACCTATAAAACATGCTCATTTAGACACTTATCATCCGCAGAGGCCTGACGGCCGGAGCCATTGCACCAACAGCAGTGCCCTCTGACCAACAATCGTATCCGGCTCGTTGGAGTTTCCATAGCGAGAGAACCCTATCCGGTCGTTCCCTCTCTTCGGTGATCACCCATGCGCAACCATGTAGTCCGTTACTACCCTGGATTTCTTTCCTCATCTTAATTGTTTACTTAATTCCACCATATAATTCGGTACGTGACCTTTACCTAAGATCTATGCTTAGGTTATGTAGAGTGTATTCTCTATGTAAGAACCTTTAAGGTCGTTAACTTTCACCTAGACGTCGTCTAGGCTGCGTTCATCCTCAGGTTTATATGATAAGATCACAGTTATTTTCCTTTTACCACTTCCATATTGTCATCCACAATCCAATCCGAGTTTTCATATACAATTTCCAAATTGTAAACCCGTCGCGTACAATAAAGATCGCGAAACAATAAACATTTAAATCCACAACCACAACACATAACAAACATATCACTCTTGTCATGCATACACACATACCAGAACCCGAGGAAACCCTCAGGAACACTCGGACCATATAGAACGTACCGTACACCGATGAATAATGCTAGCGTGAAGTATCACGCCCGCCCACTATACCCTCTTGTAGCTCGTAGCTCGTATCTCCTAGCTCGTATCTCTGGAACATACCGCTAAGTATTAATTTACTATCATTCAACTGATTCGGTACTCCATATAACCACTAATCCCCTCGGTATTAACCCCGTGATTAATCAATCATCGTTACTCGGTTTATTAAACAAATTCTGGATTAGCTATCCAATCTATTAAGTACGTTAAAAGTTAACATATTGTATTATGTTACAAATCAAGATTTAATTCCCACATATAATAGCTCCTTTGTCCATGGGTAAATATATTTAGGTTTACGTGTACGTATACATGTATATATATACATATTCATATAGTTATTGTTACCATATGTTATTTAATATAATTGACCATTAGGTATTATTAACCTTTGGCATTTAAATCCCCACTCAAATTATGAGTTGGTCAACTTGACCGCTCGCTGGTCAATTTGGTTGAACATATACAGGTCAACACTACTATATACTCTATAAAATATAATTCCTGGAATTACGTAATTCTATTAGTTTATGTAACTCTTGATACCATGGCATTAAGTCTTAATGTTACATAATGAAATTCTCCACCATACTTTATTTAATTCCTCAGTCATGCTATATATCTTATAACATTTCAATTACCCATAATCCACTTGTATGAATTATAAAGCCCTCTTAATCCACGGTATCCTTCAGTAATTTTTATATGCGTTACAAATTCCCTTTAGTTTGTATTATCCTCATACACTATCATTTGGATTTGACATCAATGAATACGGTTCCCAACCATATAACCGCCAATTTTAATTTGTCACATTCCCAACCTTATTATATAATTTATGATAGCTTATTTATATATACATTTCCAACATTATCTTATAATTCCACTAGTTTTCAAATACTTACATTATTTATATGAATTATAAAATTCCTTAATTTATATTCATTCCCTCCTTTAATGAATATTAAGACTTACATTTAATGTAGCACTTATATCATTCTCAACCATAGACTAAAATCCATCCCCATCCTATTTATTCTCGCAACAGCCCCTCATACTTTTGTAAATTGCAAATCTACCCATGCTAGATCTTATAATGTCACAATTATATTCCATATGCTATATATTAAAACATTCCTACTCTTATTCATTTTTATTTTTATTTTTATTTTTTACCCAAAGTTTTCATCCACATTTTATTATTACCGAACAGACCCAAGGTCCGTCCAGTTCTATTTCCCCACCCCCTAACTCTTGTTTAATTACAAATTGACCCACCTATTTTATAACCTTTTATAGTTTCATCCTTAACTCACAACTTGCATAACTACCGAATCTAATTCCAAATTCTTCTAACTTCAAAGTTTGACTACAACCTTGTTTCTAGTCTTATTTTCTTGTTTTTTTTATTCACACTCTTATTACATTAGCCATTATTTAATACGCTACCACACCATGCCTTTATATTGAACTTGCCTTACAAACTTTACCCTTAATGTATCTCAAAATTTCAACTACACCATTTAATTTCCAGTATGTCCAGTTATAAAAACTTGGCTTGTTAATTATGATATAATCCATTTGTATTATCAATCAGAACTGTTGCTTAACACGTTGGTAATCTCATCTTCACTCAAGGATTCTTCTTTTTGTTATTATTATTAGGGAAAATTACATCGCCCACCCATGACGTTTGGCGAAATTACACAGCCCACCCACGAGGTTTCAAAAATTATTTTGCCCACCCATGTGGTTTCCACAATTTTATATCTAGCAACTTTTCTAATATTTGATCAACTTAAAAGATGGTTAAATGATATCCAAATTTGATGAAACTTTACATGGACAATATTAAAGTGTTATATTTTGGTAAAATGTGAAATCCAACGTTTTTAAGCTCATATATGATCCGTGGGACCCGATGAACGTGTCTCATGTTTCATTAGGTCCCACAGGTCATATATGACCTTAAAAAACTTTGGATTTGACATTGAACAAAAATATAACACCTTAGCATCGTCCATGTAAGTTTCATCAAATTTGGATATCATTTAACCATCTTTTAAGTTGATCTAATATTAGAAAAGTTGTTGGATGTAAAATTGTGGAAACCACATGAGTGGGCAAAGTAATTTTTGAAACCTCGTGGGTGGGCTGTGTAATTTCACCAAACGTCATGGGTGGACGATGTAATTTTCCCTTATTATTATTATTATTACTATTATTATCACTATTATTATTATTATTGTTTCTTTATATTAATTTATTGTACTTATTATCCATCTTATAACTTAATACTTTATATCATATTCACTATTGTTTCATCTTATTTCTTTGATCTTAATTTAATTCAACTTATCATATGATTTAACATAAGGTTTCGTAACCCATTATCAAGTAATCTATTTTTTTTAATCCGTGATAAAATACTTCATTTCCTCCTCCCAGAATTCATTTTTATTAGTCATGTCCTCTCTTGTACATATTATATTTTATTTGTAATCCCAAACTACCCAGCCAACTATTACTCTTATTAATATCAGTTTAATACCACGACACCACTTAGCATTTAGACACCCTATTAACACTTAACCACTGGACTATCACTAATAAACAGATTCCAAAAGAATTATCTTATCTAGTCTACAGTGGCTAAGTTTCTCTAGTGATGGGTACTAAACACCCACCGATGCCAAAGCTTGAAATTGTCAACTGTAGGACTAACAACACAATAAGGATCTGGGTAAATTAGACAAAAAAGTTTCCTACGAATAATATTGAGACAGCAAGGAGAATGGGCAGTTCAATACCCACTATTAGCACTGATTCATCACTTGCTGAGACAGAGTACACGATTCAGAGCTTTCAACATTGATAAGGCAGCGACAACAATGGAAAGGGGAAAGAGTGGGAGAAATAAGGGCTTCTTATTATTTATAATACTTATCGTTGCTTCACAAAGTGGAACAAGAATCATTAACTTTTATTGTTAATATCACCATGAAGAGAAAGATATGTTCAGAGTTTATTACCGGTTCAATAGATGAGTTTTTTTTCCTATCCCCCTTCTCTATCTGGCGTGCGAGATGTAGCTGCACCCGGTGCGACAGAAAACCAAAGCTTCTATTGTTATGATCAGCAGAAAGAGGGAGATAAGTCTAGAGCATATTATAAGTGCGACAGAATAACCCAAAAGAAAATCTGTTACTATAACATCAGGAAGGAGAAGGTAAGTTTGAACCCATTACCGATTCTAGGAGGAAATGTTTCCAACCACCTCGTCAGTTTGATATTATAACGCAGCGGTTCTGATGAAATCACAGGCGCCGACACTAGAAAAATGATGGAGAGGGACGCATGACACATGTGTTTTTGCTTCAAGAAATGAACTGCTTACACCTTTCTCATCAATTAATTTACTGGATGCTTCGCAAGGTATAATAGAAGAAGTTAGTGACTTGTTTTGTTACATAGTTAATAGCCAGACAGGAGAAGAATAACAGCAGTATATTACCAATTTTGGTTTCAGGATGAAAACATGAATCCTTCTTTCTCAAGCTGGTTTACAAGATGCAACAACCGTTCCAGTCATCTGTCACTTTAAAGCTAAGAAGAGGATGGGGACTGGTGCAGCGTATGTGTGTATGGTTGTGCAAGAAGTAGCCGTTTTAGTGATTTACCACTTGAAAGTGCAGATGTGAACTAACGGTGAGGAGGATGGAACTGGTCCAGATCTGGTGTGCAGCGCAG
The DNA here is from genome assembly GCA_023374045.1 of Limonium bicolor. Taxonomy (NCBI): domain Eukaryota; kingdom Viridiplantae; phylum Streptophyta; class Magnoliopsida; order Caryophyllales; family Plumbaginaceae; genus Limonium; species Limonium bicolor. The sequence continues at coordinate 6,852 of JAIOTZ010001361.1, forward strand.
TTCCAGTGATTTTGATTCGAAGACAAAATCAGGGGTTTATGAGGGTATGAAGCATGTACGTTTGTTTGCCAGATGGGTTGCAGGACTGTCAAGAATGAAAAGGGATGGAAAAAAAAGGGTTTGAAGTTTCGTGTCCCTTGCTCGCTAGTTTGGGTAGAAAAATTTCCATTGAGAGAATGAAGAACGTATGCAGAGCATGTATTAGCGTGGTCACGAGTAAGCTTTGCTGCAAGAGGAAAGAGAAAGGGCATGTAGCCCCATTTTCGATCTGGTGTTGCAGGAATCCCACATCGGTTGTATGGGCAGTCGATGTGTGGTTCATATAGAATATTGGGCTCTTCACCCCTTGAGCTAGCTTTTGGGGTAGTTCCCATGGTTCTTTGTAGCATTTTCTGTTACATGGGTTGTTTGAGGAACATTCCTGTAACATTGGTATCAGAGCCAGACCTCCTCGGGCCCTGGCCAGGTGGGCGCCGAAGTTGGCTAGACCAACGTGGGCGTTGGTGTCTCGAAGGAGGGGGATCTGTTGCAGGAATCCCACATCGGCTGTATGGGCAGTCGATGTGTGGTTCATATAGAATATTGGGCTCTTCACCCCTTGAGCTAGCTTTTGGGGTGGTTCTCCCATGGTTCTTCTGTAGCATTTTCTGTTACATGGGTTGTTTGAGGAACATTCCTGTAACATTGGTATCAGAGCCAGACCTCCTCGGGCCCTGGCCAGGTGGGCGCCGGAGTTGGCTAGACCAACGTGGGCGTTGTTGTCTCGAATGAGGGGGATCTGTTGCAGGAATCCCACATCGGCTGTATGGGCAGTCGAAGTGTGGTTCATATAGAATATTGGGCTCTTCACTCCTTGAGCTAGCTTTTGGGGTGGTTCTCCCATGGTTCTTCTGTAGCATTTTCTGTTACATGGGTTGTTTGAGGAACATTCCTGTAGCATCTGGTGTGTGAACAGTGGTTCCAAAAATTTGTTGCTGCTACCGACACAATAAGAGAGTCAAGTGAGTGCCGAGAATGAAGGACGGTCAGATGATATGTAATTGTGTTTGCTGGTTAGGGTTTCCCAAAGGGAAAGGGTAACAAGGTAATTAGCAGAGAGGGAAGGAGTGTTGGTGATAGTCAAGAGCTGGAATTTATTTATAGTTTAGTGGTAATTATGTATTAGATTTATATATATATATATAATTTAGTAACACAAGTAACAACATAGATTACATGTTATGTTATTCTTTCTATTTTGGGAAAATTACATCGCCCACCCATGACGTTGGCGAAATTACACAGCTCACCCACGAGGTTTCAAAATATTTTGCCCACCCATGTGGTTTCCACAATTTTACATCTAGCAACTTTCTAATATTTGATCAACTTAAAAGATGGTTAAATGATATCCAAATTTGATGAAACTTTACATGGACGATATTAAAGTGTTATATTTTGGTAAAATGTGAAATCCAACGTTTTTAAGCTCATATATGATCCGTGGGACCGATGAACGTGTTCATGTTTCATTAGGTCTCACAGGTCATATGACCTTAAAAAACTTTGGATTTGGCATTGAACAAAAATATAACACCTTAGCATCGTCCATGTAAAGTTTCATCAAATTTGGATATCATTTAACCCTTTTAAGTTGATCTAATATTAGAAAAGTTGTTGGATGTAAAATTGTGGAAACCACATGGGTGGGCAAAGTAATTTTTGAAACCTCGTGGGTGGGCTGTGTAATTTCGCCAAACGTCATGGGTGGGCGATGTAATTTTCCCTTCTATTTTTCAATGTAACTTTAGGCTTTACATGCATATCCTTATTATTATTTTTTTCTATCCTTTACTTAATTCTTTGTATATTGTATCATATTCTTCTCTTTATTAATATCTTTTAGTTTCCACATTTATATGATGAGTCGTGTCACATTGTTATGCCAACTTATTATTTAACCTCCCTTATAAGTCGTATTTTTAAGTTCATTATTCCATATAGTATTGAACATTATATGTTACGCCAATTAATTTCTTGATTTCTTTCTTCGGTTGCATCCTACAATTCCATTATTTATGTGAGGTTTATTAACCTCTTTAAATCTCACGTCTATATATAAACTAATCCCTTAAGTGTACGAATCAAGTAATTCATCACGTTAACCTTTTTGTCCTTAATTAACTATTATAACCATCCATTAAACGTTTTCATATAATTAATTTAGTATTGATTAGGATAACTAATATTTGGGATATTTCAGTAACAGTGAGGGGTGGCCTAGATGGAGGCCTCCTGATTTTGTGTAATTAAACTGAATATTGATGGTGCTTATAATGTCTGTGCAGAGTACGCAGCTGCGGGAGGAACGGGTAGAGATCATACAGGAGCTTGGATTGCGGGTTTTACTGCATCGTTTGGAAAGTGGAGTGCTCTTCATTCTAAGATTATGGCATTAAGGTTCGCTATTCAACTAGCTAGAGAGAAAGGATGGGAACATATCGTTATATGTTCGGATTCTGCCCAACTAGTAGAGTACTTCCATTGCTGTCCTCCCAGCTTGGCACTGCGTCCCTTGATCAGGGATTGTATTAGTAGCATTAGTCCTGGATGGGATGTTAGTCTTGTGTACACTCCTAGGAACAGCAATATGCTAACTGATGCCTTAGCTAAGTTGGGCCTTGTTGGTCCCCCTAGTTTTCATGTACTGGAGTCCCCTCCCATTTGTACTCGCTCTGTTCTTGCTGAGGATACTAGTATTGATTAATAAAATACCGAGGGCATGACCCTCCCATTTTCGACCAAAAAAAATGCTTTTAAAGTGTTTCTTTCCGTACAAATTCGTAAGAGCGGACCACACCCTCGTAGAAGAGGGTTACTACACACAGTCGAAATTTTAATTCGCTCAGTCAGAAAATGATCATCTTGCCCCTGCTTCAATATTTTCTAAAAATTATTATATTTACCCACAATTTGTGACATATTACGAGGTGTATCCAGATTTCATTATGCACAGTCGGAATTCCAATACGCTCAGTCGGAAAATAACCAATTTAGGTGCTAACATAGGCAACATTTATTAAAAAACTGTCCGATAAAAGCAAAAAAGGATTCCAAAGTACTTAAGAAGAAAGAACACATATATCAAAAAAATTATCAGCAAAGTAGACCATGACAAAGTAGACAACAGACGAACGCGTCGACGCAAATGGATCGAAAAACGGAGCTATAACAAAGAAGATATGATGATTTTAAGACCGGAACCCGGCGCTGGCGCCAACAGAGAAGGGCCGGCGCTGGCACCGGTAAGGAAGGCGGCGCGTGCCGTTTGTACCGCCGTGTTCGTCTTTTCATCTACTTTGTCATGGTCTACTTTGCTGATAATTTTTCTGGTATATGTGTTATTTCTTATTAAGTACGATATTAACTATAATCGATGTCTTGTTCAAACTTAAGAAGAAAGAACACATATATCAGAAAAATTATCAACAAAGTATACCATGACAAAGTAGACGAAAAGATAAACGTGTCGGCGCAAACGGATCGAAAAACAGAGCTATAACGAAGAAGATATGACGATTTTAAGACCGGAACCCGGCGCCTGCGCCAATAGAGAAAGGTCGACTCTGGCGCCGGTAACGAAGGACGCGCGTTCGTCTACTTTGTCATGATATACTTTGCTGATAATTTTTCTAATATATGTGTTATTTCTTCTTAAATACTTTGAAATCCTTTTTGCTTTTATCGGACTATTTTTTAATAAATTTTGCCTACGTTAGCACCTAAATTGTTTATTTTCTGACTGAGCGTATTGGAATTACGACTGTGCGTAATGAAATTTGGATGCGCTTTGTAATATGTCACAAATTGTGAGTAAATATGGTAATTTTTTGAAAATATTGAAACATGGGCAAGATCGTAAAGTTTTTTAAAATTCCGACTATGCGAAGTGAAAACACGACTGAACATATGAGTTTAGCAGAAGAATGGGAATAACCATTTTTTTTTTTGGAAAACGGAATAACCACACCTACCTAAGAGCAACCACAACAATGAGAGTGGAATCCACCGATAAAAGTATTCTTATTTTATTCTCCTCTCTCACAACATTAGCTAAGAAACTCTCTCTCCTAAATCCTTAGCTAAGAAATCCTCTCTCATGTCTCTCTCCTCCACATAATCATTTATCTTTTCTTTTACATATTGTAGAGTGGAATCCACTCTATTGTGGATGCTCTGACGGGCCGTTTGGTAGGAGGTAATAGAATTGTAATTCCTGGAATTGAAATAATTACACTATTTGGTTGAAGGAATTTGAATTCCAAGAATTTTGGTAACTGCCAAATTATGGTCTTATTTTGGGAATAGTATTCCCTGATTTTTAGCTAGGAATTACAATTCCAAATGAGTTGCCGGTTCCTTCCATCACTTGAGACGTGATAATTAATTATAAATCAAATATTTTCATAATATCCACCAATAAAAATGCAACAAATTATTTATCTTCTATTTTTGTGTCCTACACTTTTTCTCAAACTTGTTATTCTTCAAATTTTGCTACGCTTTCAAAAATCATTTCTATGTGACACTTGTATCTTTTGTTTGAATAAATTTGCTTTATTTATTTGGTTTGATTTAGTTATAAAAGTTTACATTGTTATTTTTATTATTTTTTGTGTAGAATGTTTTACTACATTTGAATACTTAGTAATATTTTTTATGGACCTTTTGAGATCAGTTCACTTCGTAAACGAACTAGTTTATATTAATCACATACATATTACATGCTAATATATAATATGTTTAATGTTTCCTTTACATTCTACATGCTCAATAATTACAAGCTTATATTCATAATATCAATTTAATGTTATCCAGAAAATTTAAATAGAAATTAAGAGAAATTTTAAAATAGTTTATTGACTTATTTTTGGGTTCTTATAATTATGACAAGTAAAATTTATCATTATTATTTATCAAAATATTTTTACAAACTCTCAAATTTAATTTATATAATTAAAAATTGAACATACAACTAATAATAACGTGTTAATTGTCAATAATTTATTAGTAAATTGAATACTATTCCAAGTCTATTCCTATCATTATTCTGGCCCACCAAACAAGAAACCATCAAATTCAGGGATTTCTATCATAACAACCAAACGATGCCATATTCTATTCTCGAAATTCTATTCCAGGAATGCATTTCAGGAATTAACATTCCAAGAACCAAATCACCCGAATAGACGTAAACGGCGGTCATTGAATTCTGCCCATGTTTTCTCCACAAGGTTTGTCGCAGATTGGGTCTATATAGGGTGTCAGGGCCGGTATGGTCGAATGGGCCTACAAGCCATATGCTTAACATCCCAGGCCATTTGTGCTCCCAACCCCCGAACTCTTGGTGTGATAAACATCGTGACGGTGCGAGTCGACTTCCATTAGGGGTGGCAATTTCAACACGACCTGACCAACACGAACCCGACACGAAGTTAGCGGGTTTGGTTTTAAAACTTGACACGATTAAATAAACGGGTCAACCTGAACACGATCGTTGAATAACCGTGTCAGGTTTGGGTTTAAGATATGTAACCGAACCGTTAAGTAATTTATATTAAATAAATATATATTGTAATTATAGATTATTCATTTTTTAATCAAATTTAATATAAATAAGATATATAATATTAATTTATGACAATCTAATGTTATTAATCAAATATATCTTTTATATAACTAAACATGGTAGGTTTGAGTTAAATATATGCGGATTTGAGTTTCAAATTTGGGACATAATTAGTTAATTGGGTCAGACGGGTCAACCCGTTTGATAACACGGTCAACCCGTTTAATAAACGGGTCGGGTTTGGGTTTCATATTTTGACACGATTAATTAAACGGGTTGGGTCGGGTCAACCCGTTTAATAAACGGGTCGGATTGGGTTTAGCCTAACACGACCCGCGAACCAGTTTTGCCACCCCTACTTCCAATCTGGTTTTCAAATGTCCAGTCTCCAAACTTTTCCGTGTAATTGGCCTCCTCTCCGTCGATTCCTCCTTTCCTGGGTTTTGAATTTTGATAGATCATAGATGAGATGACCAACCAACAACTGCCTACCATATACTATCTCCGTCCCGTCATAAGTGTCTCATTTGCTTTTTGACACGTTTTCCACTTCAAAATTAAAATATAAGAGAAAAATAATTTTTAAAAAATAAGGGTACAATAGAGTTTTTCACATAAAGATTCTATTATAAAAAAAATTTATAAAAATATTATATTACATGTTAAATATTGAACGAAACAACAAGCTTAAATAGTTAAAGGGGACAAGTGATGGGATGGAGGGAGTTATATATTACGGGAGTTTTAAAGGGAAGGAGCTAGCAAACTAGAATCTATCCTCGTTGGGATCTCTGACGCGGAAAATCACCGTTTCCGATACTTAAGCTTCATTAATACCCGGACGCATAATGTTATATACTCTCTGACAGTAATAAGAATGCTGAGTACTAAATCCACTTGTTAAATAATGCTCATTATAGTAGTACTCCCTCCGTACTGAATTGACCGTCCTGTTTACTATTTGGACAGTCGTTTGACTTCAATTTTTAAATATAAGATAAATTAATTTTGAAAATTTAAGTTTTGTATATGAATCTTACATGATAAACTATATGTTACAAAAATTAGTTTTATAAAATTATTTTATCTTATATGCTTAATATTGAAGTGGAAAAACGTGCCATAAGCAAACAGGACGGTCAATTCAGTACGGAGGGAGTAATATTTTAGAAAACCAACGTTGAAAAACAACGGACCTCGACTAATCTGTGTAAGCGTTGTAAATTGTCTCCATGATCACGCAACGAAATCTACGCTCACTGATTGTTACACTGATTTGTAAACGCAAGTTTGATGCAATAAAATACTGTAAGACAAACTTCTTTCTTCCTCAACAAAAAGATAAAGAAAAAAACTTCATTCTTTGTTCTTCCTCTGTTTTGGGCAGAGGGGTCCCACAAGGTTCACCGTCATGTTTTTTTGTTCTAAACCCCTCGTCCAAACATCTATGCGACATTCATTGTTTGTTTGTGATTTTTCGTATCTCATCACACCGCGTTTCCGCCTGCGACAGCGAAGAGTATTCACGCTCTTCACTGTCACTGACTCACTGCCCAGTTCCATATCCTCCTCACTGGGTACATGAATTTCTCATGTGGGAATTATGGAGCACTGAGCTTCTCCATCAGTCTTTTTCCAGTTTAAAAGAGTAATCCTTGTTAGTATTTTCACCAAAAGCAGAAGAATGAACTGCTCCTCTACAAAAATCTCTCTTGCTTCTCTGCAATTATTTCTGCTGGTGCTGGTGCAATTGAATACGCTACTTCCGGCTGAAGCTGCCGACAATGTTACTTACGACCGTCGATCTCTCATAATCGATGGCCAGCGGAAGCTCCTTATATCCGCTTCCATTCATTACCCTCGTAGTGTTCCAGCTGTTAGTCTCTCTCATCCCTTTCTAAATTTCTGTCTAGTGAGCTACTGTATTTTTTTTATAACCATGGCTGTGCTTTCTGGGTTACACTTCCCTAGCTACTTCAGTCGCTTGTTGATTAGGATAGTATGACATACTCCTAATGCCACTGCCTTTTTTTTTACTACTGTGTTTGGTGTTACCTTATTGATAAGGTTGTCAATTTGTCTGCTTGGGAGTTTTTAGCATATACACCTGCATTACATCGCTTGAGCTCCATCTGGTCCATGGTTAATTTCCCCATCTTTCGATTTTTTCTCCCAACTGATCGGCAATGTGATCCTTATGAATCATTAATAGATGTGGCCAGGACTTGTGAAGCTTGCAAAGGAGGGTGGTGTTGACGTGATTGAAACTTATGTGTTCTGGAATGGCCATGAATTATCTCCAGATAATGTGAGTAGAATATAATACCATCGATTTTCCACTCTGCTTCTGCGACCTGTGAGTGTTTTCCACCGTTAATCTATCTTGGTGGTGAATTTTGGGTGTTTATGTTCAGTATTATTTTGGGGGACGATATGATCTGGTCAAGTTTGTGAAGATTGTTCAAGAGGCAGGGATGTATGTGATTCTCCGAATCGGCCCATTTGTGGCAGCAGAATGGAACTACGGGTAATCCATAAATGTACATTGGTGCCTGAGAAAAATTTTGTGACATCTTATACTATTGGGTAGCTCTTTTTCTATATGTTGGTTTTTGGTTAGTGATCGAGAGTGTGTTGTGTTGGTTTTGCAGAGGGGTTCCAGTTTGGCTTCACTATATTCCTGGAACTGTGTTTAGAACTGACAATGCACCATTCAAGGTATACTAACTCTGTCACTGCGTATCCTAATCTCTTCAGCATTACCAAAACTCTCTCATAGATCTTAATTAATCATACATGACTTCATATCAGTCAAAACTTGGTAATGTTGACTGATTCTTGTTGCAATTCAGCATTATATGCAGAAGTTTACAACATATATTGTAAACCTCATGAAGAAGGAAAAACTATTTGCATCACAGGGTGGTCCAATTATCTTGGCTCAGGTAATGCCTATTTACCACGTTCAGAAAGTTTGATCACGTCCATCACTTGACTTATTTACTTTCTTATTAATCTCTACCCTTTTGTAATCAAAGAAAAAGTAAGTGCTTTCCTACAATCTATGTTGATATTTACTTGACCAACTAAAGTATAAAATTCTTCTTTCGATCATCATAGATCGAGAATGAATATGGATACTATGAACAAGGATATGGGGACGCAGGAAAGAGGTATACAATGTGGTCTGCCAAAATGGCTCTTTCTCAGAATATTGGTGTTCCATGGATAATGTGCCAACAGAATGATGCTCCAGATCCAGTGGTAAGAAATTTGTATCTTTTTCACATTTCTTAGAACGCGGAAAGTCCTTTTTTTTAATATAAAGAAAAGAAATATGATCATAGACCAAAGGTCAAACTCAAGCAAGTAGTTTTCACTTGACTGTATTTAAGAGTTGGATAAATTCTTACAAGCACGCATGCCCAATAAAGTTGATCTTGATCAGTATATGGGAAGGTAAATGTCTGCAAGTCAAATGATCATCTTTAATGCTGCAATTACTTCTTTTACAGATAAATACTTGTAATTCATTTTATTGTGACGGGTTCACTCCTAATGCTCCAAACAAGCCAAAGATGTGGACAGAGAACTGGCCTGGATGGTAACTTATCCTAGAAATTATCTTTCTGATGGTCAAAATAGATGGTCATATGAATGTAGTTCAGACTGTATTTTGATTATTTAACACCTTTGTTCCCCTATTCATGTAATGGGGATGTCTCTTCATTCCAGGTTCAAGACATTTGGATCCAGAGATCCTCACAGGCCAGTTGAAGATGTTGCATATGCAGTTGCTCTTTTCTTTCAAAAGGGTGGAAGTGTACAGAATTATTACATGGTAATTTATCTCAGGGAACTTTTCCACATTGTACATGTCAAGTTCCAAAGTTGCAATTTACATAGAAATAGCTTATTTCATCAATAACATTAGACTTCTTTAGATAGTATCTTTTCCAACATCATAAATAATTAACATACAAATTCTGGCATTGATTCAGTATCATGGTGGAACAAATTTTGGTCGCACCGCAGGAGGACCATTCATCACAACGAGTTACGACTATGATGCACCCATAGATGAATATGGTTGGTTATCGAGTCTTGTGCTCTGATGTACTATCTCCTCACGTTTCACGTATCATCTATCTGAAGGGGTGGCTCGTATGTTTTGTCCTCACCGTTCACAAATATTATAATATTCCATCCTTCTCTTAATTGTTTATAGGCTTAGCAAGACTACCAAAATGGGGACACTTGAAGGAGCTTCATAGCGCGATCAAATTATGTTCACATGCTTTGCTCAACTATGAGCCTACTCTTGTGTCTCTTGGTCCCTCCCAAGAGGTGACTTGCTTTATATAATAAGGCGTTTTATGGGTATATAAACTGACTTCAAATACCACTTTCTATATTATGCTTTCCTCACTTTAAAAAGTGCAATCTATGTTCATCTGCAGGCTGATGTATATAACGGCCCTTCAGGAGCATGTGCTGCCTTTCTTGCTAACAAGGATGATAAAAATGATGCCATTGTGCATTTTCAGAATAGAACGTACAACCTCCCAGCATGGTCTGTTAGCATTCTTCCGGACTGTAAAAATGTGGTCTACAACTCTGCAAAGGTAAAAAATGCTTCCCTTAGTTTTCCCTGATAGTTTCAATTGTATTACCTTTCTAAAAGAATTTCACCTGCTGTTAGGACTCCAGGTAGCAATTACACTTTTCATCTAATATTGGTTCTGATAAAATTGATGTTTTGATTCTTTTGTTTGTGTTTTTATTGAAACGTTGATAGAGTAGTAATAAAAGCTTCTAACTCAGGCAATATCATCAGGTTGGATATCAAACAGCAGTAGTTGAAATGTTGCCAGAGAAAGACTTCAAAGCTCTTAAATGGGAAGTGTTTGTTGAAAAGTCAGGGTTGTGGGCTGACCCTGATTTCACCAAAGCCGGTCTCGTGGACCTTATAAATACAACGAAGGATACTACTGATTACCTATGGCACACAACAAGGTTGATCTTCCATGAAAATCCTTTTGTATGCACAGTTCGTTTTGGAATGTATAGAGATACAAATTAGGAGAGGCTGTTGTTGAAAAGTGATTTTTATTTACTGTTAATCTGAAGTCTGAATTGATTGTACTTAATGCAATGCAGCTTTGATGTTGTTGAGAATGATGATCTCTTGAAGAATGGAAGTAGCCCTATCCTCTCAGTAGAATCCAAAGGCCATGCCATGCATGCTTTTGTAAATCAGAAATTTGTTGGCACAGGGACGGGAAATGGAACTGTTTTTAACTTCACCTTTGAAGCACCTATGCAGCTCAAATCCGGAAAGAATGAGATTGCTCTTCTGTGCATGACTGTAGGCTTACAAGTTAGTAAAGTGAATCCTTTCTTTTCCCTTTCCGTTTGGTTATCCCAGTTTGGATTCATGAAGATCTTAAGATTGTTGCCATGTCATTGTCCAATACCATGGTGACTGTATACAAGTACTACTCACTGTCAGTCACTTGTGTTGTTAAACATCTGCCTTCTAGACTGCAGGACCACGCTATGAATGGGTAGGAGCAGGTCTAACCAGTGTAAAAGTCTTGGGTCCAAACAATAAATCCATTAATCTGACTGAAGCCAAATGGACGTACAAGGTTCTTTTCTTTATTATTAGTTGATCCCTCTATGCTTTTGTTCACTAGAAAAATAAGTAGGCAGCCAATGTCATTATGGAAAATGTCCTCATCTTTTGTTGTTAGCTTATACAGCTACCTTTTTTTTGGTTTATAGATGGGTTTGGAAGGAGAGCACTTGAATTTATACAAAGGTGATGGTCTGAAAAGTGGAAAGTGGGTATCAAGCAGTGAAGTCCCGAAGCAGCAGCCTCTAACTTGGTACAAGGTAAGCTCGTCATCAAATAACAATGATTGATTTATTTTCCATCAATCTTCAAGCGGATATAGTTCCTGCACTAGTTTTCATTCTCATGGCTGAACTGAGCAGGCTGTTGTTGATCCTCCTTCTGGGGATGAGCCTATTGGGCTTGACATGATCCACATGGGAAAAGGCCTAGCTTGGCTCAACGGAGAAGAAATAGGAAGATATTGGCCAAGGAAAAGCTCTAGCAAAGAGTGTGTTGATAAATGTGATTACAGAGGCAAATTCATGCCGGACAAGTGTGATACGGGATGTGGGGAGCCAACTCAGAGATGGTACTAATAATACAATCACTCACCAGAAGTTCTTTGTCTGAAGCCAGCTGTGATTTTGCCTTTCTCCACTTGTATTAACTCGTTCTTGGTCAAGCAGGTACCATGTTCCGAGGTCTTGGTTCAAGCCAGCTGGGAATGTACTGGTGGTCTTTGAGGAGTCGGGTGGGGATCCGACACAGATTACTTTCTCCAAACGGAAAACAACCAGAGTTTGCTCTCTTGTATATGAAGATCATCCATTATTCTACCTTGAATCGTCATCTGGAGAAGGAAATATGAGTGGCAAGGCTGCAGCTCATTTGAGCTGTCCTAAGAACACTCTTATCTCTCATGTGAAATTTGCCAGTTTCGGGAATCCTGATGGAACTTGTGGTACCTACAGCTCTGGAAGTTGCCATGATCCAAACTCTGTTTCCGTTGTTGAAAAGGTATGTCATTGCGAAAGTTGTAATCCAAGGAGCTATCAATAGGGAGAAAATAAAGTGTCTTCCGTGCAGACGAGCACTTTCTTTCTTTCTTTCTATTTTTTTTTTGCTTTCACAACAAGCTACATTTGTTGCTTGCAGATTTGCTTGAACAGAAGAGAATGTGCCATTGAGTTGAGTGAGCTAAACTTCCTCGGCAGTTCCTGCAAAGGAAGTACCAGACGTCTTGCCGTTGAAGCCTTGTGCAACTGAACCGATTCAGTTTTAGGCAAACTGTGAAAGCAACTTATATCGACGATATCTTGATACTAAAGCTGCCAAGAGTTCTGTGTTCATTTAGCATTGGGTTTGTAGTGGAGAATGGTTGTTATTGCATTTCTGGCCCTATTGTATTATCCTGATATTGCGGAAGGGTGTAAGATAGCAGAGAAGTATAAAGACAGGAACAGGGGATATTGGAGGGATGAGTAGCAATTTTTTTGATGAGTGTACTCATAAGGCTTTTGACCTGGCTTTTCTAAGCCTTATAAGCGTGAAAGACTAATATATATATATATAAATCAAGTAAACTTGGCTGATGGGTGGTGTTGATTTCCCCATGGGCAAGGCCGTATTTGATCTTTGTCAATTATGATCTAGCTAACGAACAGTAGTGTGTTAAGTAATAAGTAAATTAACATTAGAGGATTACCATTGTATTATGATAACATATATAGATGTAGAAGAAGAGTGGTAGCTACCAACGTGGGTAATAGATAGATATAAAACTAAATATTCTAGCACCCCCCAGTCGCTACTAGAGGATCACGTAAGCAGAGACTGGATCGAAAATCCAAAAATAGTGGAGGTGGTAACCCTTTGGTCATTATATCTGTAAACCGATGGGTGGTCGGTACGTGAAGTACGCTTGACCCAGTGCAAAAGTGAATGTCAATTTTGACGTGTTTCGTCTGTTGATGTTGGACGGGATTGGAGGACATATCGACAGAGCTGACATTGTTGCAAAAACGACGGTGGCACGCGAGGAAGGGGCGCCGAGTTCCCGGAGGAGGCTGCGAAGCCAACAAGACTCTGCAATCACATTGGCTACCGCGCGATACTCAGCTTCAGCACTGGAACGGGAACTGTCGGTTGGTGTTTGGATGACCAAGAGATAAGGTTGGATCCAAGGAACGTACAATAACCGGAGGTGGAGCGACGGGTGTCGGGACAGCCAGCCCAATCAACGTCCAAATAGATGGTCAATTTTGGTCGGAGGTGTTAGGAGCAAGGTGGAGGCCGAGGTGATGGTGCCTTTGATGTGGCGAAGGATACGATTAAGGGCATTGATGTGGGCTTCACGAGGATCATGCATGTGGAGGCAACATTGCTGAATAGCGTAGCTTATGTTCGGGCGAGTGAAAGGGAGTGGTAGTCGGTGGATTGGGGAGTTTGGGGCCGGCACTGGCAGCGAGTTTGGTGTGTGTGTCAATGGAAGTTCTGCAAGGGTGGCAAGAATCCATGCCAAAGTGGTGGAGTACGTCTTTGGCGTAGGCAGTCTGGTTAAAGTGCTGGTCGGTGGTGTGGCGGGTAACTGAGATTCCAAGGAAGTAGTGGAGTGGGCCAAGATCAGTCATGGAGAATTCGGTACTCAGGGCGGTGATGATTTTGCGAAGGAGTGAAGGGGTGGATGCGGTGAGGATTATGTCATCAACATAAACAAAGAGATGAGCTTGGTGAGCATCACGGCGGAAGACGAACAGAGATGGGTCGAACGTCAGCTGTGCAATCCTGCCGAGAGATGTATCTGGCAAAGCGGTGGTACCAAGCACGGGGCACTTGTTTGAGGCCATAGAGGGCCTTCCGGAGTTTGCAGACGTACTTCGGAAACTGTGGGTGAACAAATCTAGGTGGTTGTTGACAGTAGATCATTTTGTCGAGGGTGCCATGAAGGAAGGCGTTTTTCACATCAAGGTGATGGATGGGCCAAGCTTTGGTGATGGAGAAAGAAAGAATGGTGTAGATGGTGGTAGGTTTGACAACGGGAGAGAAGGTTTCATCATAGTCAAGGTCGTGTTGTTGAGAGAAGCCACGAGCTACCCATCTGGACTTGTGACCAGAGAGCGGCCATCTACATCGAATTTGTGACGAAACAACCCCTTGCTAGAAACAACAGTAGCGTTAGAGGGACGGGGAACTAGTCCCATGTCTTGTTTCTAATCTAAGCATCGATGAGGGGTGTGCAAGGAGAGATTGAATATGAGGGGTGTGCAAGGAGAGATTGAATATGTGTTTGGGTTTGGTGATGCCCGAACGAGAGTGGGTAGTCATGGGGTGAGTAGATTGGGTGGGTGGCTGAGCGGCAGGGTAGGGTTGGGATCGATCATAGAGGAAGAGGAGTGGGTTTGGCGCATGAAAGAGGAGAGCGGCGCGGTAACGTGGGAGGTGAGGTCAGACGACGGGGAGGAGTATGGAGTTGGTGAGGTGGGGTTGGAGCAAGCAAGTGTGGTGAAGTGATTTAACGGTGTGGACAAAGTGGTTGGGGGGGGGGGGGAGAGTGAGGTGATGTAGCACTAGAGGTGGGACCAGCAGGAGGGGGAGTGACCGCACATAAGACAGGAGATGTGGGCGAGTGGTTCGGTGGGGTGGGGGAATTGGAGGTTGACCGGGCGAGTGGTTAGGTGAGAAGGGGAGATTTTGTGGGATGTTGTTACTTGGGTTTGTTTGTTACGTGTGCATGGGGGGAGGGAGAATCCAAGAGTGAGAGAGGTAGGTGAGGGAAACACAGTGGAGCTGAGGAGTTGTCATCAAAAGAGGGGGAAATAGTGACCGATAGGAGGAGGGGAAGATGTTTGAATGGAAAAATATTTTCATAAAATATAACGTGACGTGAGGTTATTACCTTATGGGCTTGAAGGTCCAGCAACGGTATCCCTTGTGCTCTGGTGCATAGCCGAGGAAAATACACGCTTTCATACGAGGTTGCAGTTTATTGGTGGTGAGAGATGAGAGGTTGGGGTAGAAGAGACAGCCAAACATACGTAGATGATCGTATGTGGGCGGTTGATTGTGGAGTAACATATTGGGTGTGGTGTTTGGTGGAGGTGAAGGTGGGCGTGAGATTGATCAAATGGGTGGATGAAGTGAGGGCTTCCGTCCAAAATGGGGGGGGGGGGGGGTAGATGGCTGTGAAACAGAAGGGTGTGAATGGCGTTGGTGAGGGTGCGAATGACACATTCGGCCTTTCCATTTTGTTGTGACGTATGAGAGCAAGAGACATGGAGCATAGTTCCATGGGACGTGAGATACGAACGAAGATCACGGTTGTCGAATTCACGTCAGTGGTTACATTGAAGATGCTTGATAGTGCAGTGAAATTGTGTGGTGACATAGGCATGAAAATCTTTGATAATATCAGTAGTGTGAGATTTGAATTTGAGGGGAAAGATCCAAATGTAATGAGAATAATCATCTAAGATAACCAAAAAAGTATTTAAAACCACTGATAGAGGATGTCCATAAATCACAATGTAGTAAATCAAATGGCTGTTTGGATGTTTTATGACAGGAAAAAACGGTAAACGAGTGTGCTTGCCCAACTGACAAGCATGACAAAATAAAGATACAACTTTATTAGGATAAATTAAACGTTGTTGAACCAAGCAGCAAAGGGTAGGGGTGCCCGGATGCGCCAGTCGAATGTGCCACGATGGTGTGGTGGTAGTGGTTGTTGTGAGGGAGGAAGCGGTGGCAGATGGAGGCGGTGGTGGGGAGGGCACAAACGGGTAGATTTTGTCGCGGCTATTGCACTGGTGGATCATGTTCCTGCTGGAAAGATTCTTAACAGAGAAGCCAAGGGGGTCAAATTCAATAGAACAATGGTTATTAATGCTAAAACGACGAACATAAGTTTAATTTTTAAGGAACTGTGGATTGACAAGAACATTACGAAGGAAGAACGGAAGATATGATTGAAGTTGATTATTACCGACATGTGTGATAGGGAGGGTTTGCCCATCGCCAACAATGATACAAAAAAAAAGAGTTCGAGTTAGGAGGAGAAACAAGAGAACATATACTTGCATTTGGGCTCATATGCGAGGAATCCCCTGTGTCCATGTACTAAGAGGGTTCGGAAGGAGAGGATGGAGGAGCAAGTAGGGGTGGAAAGGGGTTCGCGGTAGGTCCCATTTCACCCGGTCACCCGACCCGCTAAAACCGGGTGAAAAACCCGCATAAAATGGGTGAAAAACGGGTGGACGGTGGAACGGGTACGGGTGCGGGTCGGGTGACGGGTGAACATTTTTCACCCATCATCCGACCCGCTCACCCGCATAGATTATATATATATATATATTATATGTTAAATGTTACTTATTATTCATTCTCCTACACTCATGATTTCGGAAAATAACTAGTGAACAAGGAACATTAATGCTCTGGGTGACTACACCATTCTTTATTCTCACCACTCTCGGTAATTTTACAGCCCTAGCTATTGCTCTACGCAGTTTTTAATTATCTTCATGAAGGTAATTTCAACCCTAACTTGCAAAATGGAACAAAGATGCTCTGTGCCTCTATTTTCTTTCTTCATTCTCGGTAATTTTGAAACACTAACTGAAAAACAATAATACATGCTCTACGAAGTTTTTCATTCTCTTCATGAAGTAATTTCACAATCCTAAGGCAAACGTGATCACACATGCTCTGCGCCTCTATTTTCTCTCTTCACTCATGGTAATTTTGCAATTAATTGACGAAAATGGAACGACATGCTCTGTGCAATATTTCATTTTTCTCTGAAGTAAATTTCGCAATCCTAACCGGCGAACATAGAACATACTGCTTTGTGTCTCTATTTCTCCACTCACAGTAATTTGTAACCTTAGTGGCGAACAAGGAAAAAGAAAAACAAACGGGGTAAATGGGGTAAACGGGTCCACCCGCTTCACCCGGGGTGACGGGTGAAACGGTGATGGGTGATACATAACGGGTGACGGGTCGGGTACGGTGGGAGCGGGTAAAGTCGGGTGACGGGTGCGGGTGATGGTCCACCCGACCCAAACCCGACCCATTGCCATCCCTAGGAGCAAGGGTGTTCATGGCGTAGATGAGGCTTTGTTGATCCCAAGAGGGGGTGGTGTGCTGATGTAGAAACGCTTGGGGAGGGTTGGCTGGGCGGGGACCAAGGAGACCTAGGGAGGACCAGTTGGAATGCCACAAGGGTTGCGCATTAAGGAGAGCCCAAAGCTGCTGTTGGAGGGAGGCACGATCGTGCCCACTACCTCGTCCACCACAGCCGCGGTGGTTGTTCTGGTTGGAGGGAGAGGAGCACGAGGCAGACACTGGGACGGTGGCGGTGTTAGGAGAGGAGGGAGTAGCGAACAGAGGTGAGGCAGCAAAGGAGGTGTTGGTGAGAAGGGTAGTCACAGATGGAACGGTGGTGTTGTAGCAGGTCTCCTCAAGATCAGGCTGCTCCGAACTTGTTGAAACGTGGGAAATGGATGTTGAAACTGGATGATGCTACAAAGATTGGAGAATGAGTCATTGAGGCCACTAATGGTTTGAAGGACAAGGTTTTCATCAAGGACGGGGTTATTGACATCAGCGAGGGCATTGGCTAGGGTTTTGAGCTGCATACAGTATTCGTTGATGGTCATGGTTCCTTGACGGAGGCCGCCGATTTCCGCCTCAAGTTGAATGGTGTGCACCTTCTTATTGTCACAGAACAAATCTTCGATGGTGGTCCACACCTCGTAGGAAGTGGGATTAGGACAAAGGATGAGACTGAAAATGTCAAGATGAATCGTGGCGTAGATTGACGATAATACAGTGAAGTCAAGGAGCGGCCAACTATCATCGGACGTCGGAGGTGTGTCGTCAACATGGTTGAGTAAGTTGAACTTACCGAGAGTAACAAGAAAGAGGTGGTACCAGAGTGCATAGTTTGAAGGGGTTTGTGTGAGTTCAATGCGGACATGGTTAGTGATTGAATTCATGTGTAGCGCCTGGTTGACAGCAACTGTGGTAGGAGAATCGTCATGAGGCGGGGGGAGAAGCATCTGACGGGGCGGTGAGGGTGGGGAGAGCGAGAACGATATGTTCAGAAGGAGTGGGGAGAGAGCGAGAACGATATGTTCAGTAGGAATGGAGAGAAAATAGGATCCGGGAGAATATTAGGATGATACTATGTTAGTAATAAGTAAATTAACCTTAGAGGGTTACCATTGTAATATGATAATATATATATATATACAAGAGGAGTGGTAGCTATAAACATGGGTAGTGGATAGATACAAAACTAAATATTCTAACAGAAATCACATAGATTAATCAGCCACGTCACTCCCATGACCCCTGTTAGGAGAACTACTCATTGAAGGTGAGAATTCTATCTATCTCTTTAGGCAGCGACCGTGATGATTATCAAATGATATATTGTCTAGAGTTGTGAGTTCCTTTTTCCGGGTCAAACTTGGTGAAAGGCTACCTTTGAAGTTCCATGCCAAAAATGTTCCATGACTGTTTGCTACTTTGATGTGTTATGGTCATGTGTAGTAGAAGTTTAGCTGCCTATTGCTTTGGCGTCTCCTTTTGTATGTATTGCCATTTTGTTGTGATTGGATGATCCCGGTGCTTGTGCTATGTTCACGACTTTTCCAAAAACTCTAACTTTCGAGGTTTTTTAACATTTTGGGTACACCCCGCCTTGGATTGAGAATATATTCCATTTCCATGGGCCTGGAAGTGTTAGATTGCCCTTTTGACATAAAAAGGAATAGTTGTGTAGTTTCTTGATCCGTTCTACTACGTTGCCTAGGTGTTTATTGGTTTGTTATGCTTTTTAGGTCCTTTTCCAAAATGTACATGATATGTTTGGTTTATGTAGGGGAAATAGAAAGGAATTCGATAAGGGATTATTAGAGAATAAAAAACAATTCTTTGAGATTCTTATTTTTTTTATGTTGAAGAAAGGGAAAATAATTATCATTTACCGCTAATAATCAACTATCAATCCATCTCTTAATAGTTGTTGGACATAGGGCTGGTAATATCCAGCGGGTATCTGATTACCTGAGTGAAAGACTAGTAAAAATCTGATGTAAACGGTGAAGCGGGTGACAGGTGCGGGTGACAACTTTTCACCCATCACCCGGTTAGAACCTAGCCCATCACCCATTTACTAGAAATATATCATTTATAACCAAACATGGCCCCAACCCTTAGATGGAAATTTTGATTAGTGACTTAGTTCTAGCCTCTATTGTTTTATTTATAGGAGGTGGTGTCCCTTTCTAGACTCTTATATGCTAGTAGTTTTTATTTAATTTATATTATTTCTAATGTTTAATCACTAACCAAGGATGGTCAAATATGGCTAAAATTAAAATTTAGAATGGGAAACTTCTTGTGTTTCAATGTTAATTTCTATGTTTTTGTAAATATAAGAATTTTTTTAAAAAATTGATTTTACCCATTTAGGAATTAGGACCTGTTTCACCCGCAGGTTCGGGTGATCCTTAGTGGATGACGGGTCGGGTTCGGGTAAAGTGGGAACGAGTGACGAGTGCAGGTGAAGCTTTACCCAACCCGAACCAGACCCATAGCCAGCCCTAACTGGATGCTTGTAACCGATTGTTGGCCCATTGACCAATAACCATTGACCACTTGGTTAAAAAGCTTTCGGTAATGAGTTTTACTTATTAAGAGAAGATGTTGAATCAAACTAGAGGGAAATGGAGGTTCCTTAAACTCAAAGGTGGAAATGGAAATAACTGAAATCATTAAGAAAAACAAGCAACAACTAAAAGAATAGGTCAAATCCATTCTTTTACTTCCTCCTACCTGTGGAGGGTGATTTTTCGGTATGAGGGGGGTCTATCTAAATATGGTCTGACTGAGAAGCCAAGATCCTAAAATGCCGTTCTATGGAGGGTGAAAACCTGTTATTCATGGCATCCCTCAAATACCTACTTTATCGTTCGTCTTTCCCAGAAAGCATAAGGGATAGTGCAAGTGTGCACTACACCCGCTCTCAATGGGCTCCACGCGGACTTATGCCCTAGAGGCGGAAGTTGACTAGAGTCGCCACCTAGTTTGACCTAAGGAACTAGGAAGGGAGGATAAGGGTTCTAAGAACCGTTAATTGACTCTGAAATTGTGGATAGGACTTATCTGGTCATGTCAGAGATTCTATGTGGGTTCGCACTGGGTTACACCCCTTAGAAGTGGAAACGACCACGACTTCGGCTTGGTGCCCGAGGAAACCTCGGTCTCCAATTATCGGGATTGCCTTCTTTCAAAACCATTTTAGAGATTCATTTAAAAGCCAAGGATAGGATTAGGACAGGAAGAGAGAAAGAGAGTGGATGAGGCGAGCTTTTCTGCCAAGCTAGCACCAAATGAAATGGTTGACAGGTTGAGAGTTGAATGAATGTAGATAGTAAAATCGAGGGAAAGTTTATTGATCAAGTAGATGAAAAAGACCCGGGGTCTAAAGGTTTGAGGGTTTAAAGTGAGTCAGAAGAGATTTGAATACTTGGAGAGGTATGAGTACCGCCTCACAGTGGGAAAAGGGTTTTTTGACTTGGAATGGGGTCGCGCCCTAGATGGGCTGCCTACGTACTCAACTCCCTATTGAGATCAGACCTTACGTAGTTCACAGATGTTTGGGTTTGGTCAAACTTGGACTTCGTTAGGCTTTTGGGCTAAAAATGGGCTTGGGCCTTGAAGTGGGTTTGGGCCTTGATGTGGGTTTGGGCCTCGAATTGGGCTTTGGAATGGGCCTCGAATTGGGCTTTGGAATGGGCCTCGAATTAGGCTTTGAAATGGGCCTCAAATTGGGCTTTGGAATGGGCCTCGAATTGGGCTTAGTCTTGATTTGGCTTGTGGGCTGGATTTGCTGATTGGGCCAGATGGATTTTTGGGCTTATTCAGATTTGGGCTTGAATTGGGCTGTTAGAATTGGGCTGAAATGGGTTTAGGGTGGTCATGTGTTTGGGCCTCAAGTTTGGGCTTCGAATTGGATTGGGCCAGGCTTTCGAATATCGGGTCAATTGGGACCTTATTTTATTTTGGGCCTGATTTATGCATTGGGCTTGATTTGGTTTTGGGCCGAACTATGGGCCTGAGATTGGGCCGAAAATTGGGCCTTTTTGAGTTTTGGGCTTTTGATTTTCGGGTCTGATAGGCTTTGGAAAATTTGGGAAGAAATGATGAATCAAATTGAGATGAATTTTGAAAATGTGTTACAGGTTATTATAATAAGATGTGGTTTGGGTTTAGGGATCACCCTTTGCTAGGTGGGACCATGGCTCACCATTGGCAAGGGCTCACCTTCTATCTTAAGGGCTTGGCCCTAAGGTCTAATAACTAGGGCTTAAAAGGTATATATATATATACAGAGAGCTACTGAATTGAGGATCAAAAATAAAGTAATATATCGAGCATGCATATGTACGAGACCATGATAAACACTGAAATCAGAAACAGATGAAGAGTAATAGAGCAGGATTAATAACAACCAACAGCCATCTTAAAAAACAGAGAATAAATGGACATTCTAAAGTACACAGAGGGGTCAAAACCTAAGTTCATCAGATTCGAACATTAGAGTCTGAACTAAGTTCCCAAACAGTTTATTTTATTCAATTCATTCACTCGTTTCTTCTACACATTTCTTTCCCAACAACTGAATCCTAAATGAATTATTTGCACTAAACTGCCAATTAAATCTAACTGCGCAAGGATGACGAACCAAATTTTATTTCCTCACCGTGAAGCTATCAATTAAAGGTAAAGGTAAAATGTGGATGTTACTCTTCGATTGCCAAACATTTTTCTGCTTTGCTATTGTTAACCTAATCCAAGCATAAATCAAATCACCAACCTGCTATCATTTTCAATTCATCCTGCCAGTTTTAAGCTGAAACATCTAGACGAAGCACAGATTTAAACCAAAATTGTTATTCCAGATTGGTTTCCACTAAACTAAACATAAAGACCTTGTTCGTTTTTTTTATCTCAAACTTCTTTTTAGCAGAGGAGAATAATCGAATGTAAAGAAAGTTGGAGCAGGTGGGCAATACACATGATTCAAACTTTCAACAACAAATGGTCAATATCTCATCAACACGGTAGACTCTATAATCATATAGAGGGCTATTCCTATTCAAAACAATGAATCAGACAGAAGAGGTATTTAGGTCGAGAGTTAGTGTACCAGGCAGTGAAGAAAATTTCCTGCAAACATAAGTTCAGATTCAAACACCAAAGCAAATAAACCACAGGTGAAGTTAGTTTCTGGTAATCGAATCGTAATTATGATAGGAACAACAAAGGGATTTAAGAAATCAAACTTCACTAGTATGTGCAAGGTCGGTGACTGTTGTTAACACAAAATCAGAGTTTATCCTGACGCATAAACTCCCAAAAACACAAATCTGAACTTATATCGACTTTTTTAGAGGTACACCAGGTAGACTTTGAAGACTGTTTGCAACAAGTCAGTGAATCTAGCAGTGTCGAAGCCAATACAGAAATCCAGAATACACAGAACCTGGCCCCTTTCGAATTCATAATTTAAAACAACAGACAATGCATTGTTATCCTTATGACAGTAGTGAACACATTGCTTCAGGGCAAACCTTAACAAAATTCGGGTTTCTCAGGAGAACAAAGTAACAGTATATACATGGAAGTATCGGTGGAGAGCAGATGTGAAGATTCTAAGTCGAGTGAAGAGATAGATGATATGAACAACCTAGTTGTATATTCGAAATGAGAAAATAACAGTATAGGCCGAGTTAGCAATATAGGTTTAGATCTCAACTTCTATACTACGTCCATGAACTTCTGTGTTCATAACAGGTCAAATATATGTTTGAAAGTGCTTGCCAGAAAACAACGGAGGTAGAGACAGGGCAAAAACGTAGAAAACAGAGTCAGAGATGATGGCCTATATTTCGGGATTGACTCCGAAAGCCATATCCCCGTCTCTTTAGTCAATATACATAAACCAACAATGATTCTAAGCCTGGGGTTGCTCGTACATTTTCCTGGAACCAAAGGCATGCGAAACGGAGGTCCGAAGCTCTGGTTCCTGGACTTCGACAATATAAGCATATCAGAAATAAAACGGGAAATGCTGGAATGGAACAGACAGTGCAAACCCAGTACGAAAGGAAAAGAGAACAAAATGATTGAGGGTGAACTTAGTAAAGAAATCGAAAGTGAAAATAAAGCGAAATTAGGGGAGAGATAACGGGGAAGGGACGAAGGGAGAGGAAGGAGGAGGAGGGGGAAACAAAACGAGAACCATTTCCATGGCGAGAACGACGCCACTTATTCTGCTAAGTAGGAAAAGGGATGAAACTGAAGTTGGTTTTCTGGTGGATGAGGTGATATGAACGGTAGTTCCGGGCCGAGAGTGAAGGGTGGAGGTATTGTGGGTTCAGGATGAAATGTAGCAACAGCAATCAGAGTTTCAGACTAGCGTGGATTTGATAGTGTGGCTAGTTTTGGGACGTGGGGTGTGTGGCTAGTGCGGTGGCGAGCTTCAGGCTTGTGAGCGTGGATTCGATGGTGATTTTGGATGCGAACGGAAGAGATGAGGGTATTGGCGGCGATGGTGATTGTGGTGGTGGTGAAGGCGTCGAAGGGGATGGAATCTGGGTTCTTGCAGAAGAAGATGAAGGTCGGCTCTGTTTGTATGTGGCGATCGAGAGAATGAAGAAGACCGTAACAGGAAAGAGAGGGCTGGGGTTGCGGCGACTGTTGTCTTTTTTGTTTTTAGGGTTGTGTTGTTCTTTTATAAGTAGAGGTTAGGGTTTTGATGGGCAATGTCTGACTATTATGTGGACTAATCACAAAGTAGGCTTCACTAAGGTATTGGGTTAAAAAATCGGGTCCAAACATGTGGAGGGCCGAGGCCTTGTGCGCGGGTGACTAACAAAAATGAAACAAGCAATGCTTCTTGTGTGGGTATCGAACCCGAGACTCTCACCATCCCCCTTATCAGCTTGAACCGGTTGTGCCATAGCAACATTTTGTATATTAGCACACGAAAAAATAAAAAGTACCTCTTGTGGACGGAAGAGAAAATAAAGAAAACGCCCAGTCTTGGCCAGATTCGAGCTCAAGGTCTATGGGTTCCCAAGTGAGCACACCAACCAGTTAAGATATGCCAGAACTTGATATGTACATGTGAGAAATAAGACTAAAATTCGAACTCAAACTGGATGACGTCTCTAAAATGTTGTTGTTCTAAATGAAAATATATAGTGAAATGAAAGAGTTTTAATCCGACAGAATGAATTATTTTCTAAGGATCATGAAATTATGGACTGTAAACAATAAAATACAAAACGTAATAGAAACATAAAATAAACGGAATAACATAATGATAAATATGTGAAATAATGAAATAGTACATATATAATGTGATAAAAGTACAAGTGATTGCAAAAAAATGAGGATTAAATTAGATAAGCACGAGCGGTAAATGAGATAGGATGAACACATAACGAAATAAAACAAATAAAAAAAAAGTTTAATCAAACTATCGACGAAACGAAATTAACTAATACGAATAATAATAGTGAGAAACATATAAAATGATAGAAATAACAATGAAAATGATGAAAAAAAAAGAAGTAGATGCTAGAAGGTAATTAAAAGTAGCAATAAATATGATAAAATAAATAAATAACAAAAGGATACTAAAAGATAGCTAAATAAACAAAAGCAATAATAAGATAATAGAATAAAACAAAAGGGACGGGTTTAAAACTGTATTGTCGTTTGGAAATTCATTTTTGGAAAATCATGCATTTATGAAATGCTTTGAAAAGGATTAAAAAACGATGGTTTCGTTTCGGCACGCACGCTAATACGTTTTGAAAAAGAAAGGCGACGACCCCTCTCATTATTTCGCAATTTGCTTTATGGGGTGAGATTTTTTGGTGTCTACACTACCAAGTGCTCTTTAATGTACTCGTCCTAGGGTTCATTTTTTAGAGCTTATAAAAAAGCTTTAAGGGACTGTATCTAAAGAGCTACCATCTTGTGTTAATTTATCACTTAACTAGCACAAAATTTAGACCTCAACACAACCCACATGGGATACCATGGTTGGTTAATCACGCAACAAAAGATGACTATCCTACGCATCGAAAAACCTGTGATTGGAGAATGAGCCCCTATATTGTAGAGCATAGTTAATGAAACTTAAATTCTTTTCAGAAAATGCTTCACCTTATGTACCCCTTTATTATGTGGAAGAAACTGAACTTGGCTTTAGTGGCTAACCAAATATATAATCAACTAATTCACGAGGTTTAAGATCAGTACATATATTCATATAGGCTTCGTTCACCTTGGTATTTTAGTAGCATATTTGATGGCATATTTATAGCATAAAGGGGTGGTTCCTGTATGGGTCTCAGGGTCCAGCGTTCTCCTCCAATAACGTACTATAACATATAAAACAACCAAAATAAAAACAGCTACAAATATCTTGAGAAGAGTAGAGTGACATGTTAGGAAAAACTTTATATATTTAGGAAAAATTACATTGTTCACCCATGACCTTTAATGAAATTACATTGTCCACCCATGACCTTTCAAATATAACATAGCCCACCTAGGACCATATAGTAATATATCTTTCGTCACGCTTTTTTCATAATTTCGTCCACCACTGTTATTGACATTTGACTTTCTTATTTCCTTATTGTTTCTTCCATACAGGCCTTAGTAAGGAAATTTGAAACTACCCAAATCTCCCACTTGACTATTATTCCCGTTTCTTCTTTGTTAGGGATTTCTAGAAGTCTTTATGTCTGCTCTCTCCACTGTCACTCTCCATCCCAATCTTATGTTTTGATTGTAAGTTCATCTCTAGCTTGGATGTTGCTTGCAATTCCTAGTGGTCCTGCACGCTATCTAGTTCTTCCATGCGATTGTGACTTTTGATTTAGTTTGGGTGTTGGTGTGTGGTACCAGTTTCGAATGTTGGGGACTGATTACAATTTCAAATGTTAGTTTCAGATTTCATTATCGCTAGTATCGCCATTTTTGGTGTGCAACTGTTATTTTCAATTCCATATTCCCCATAATTTGTGATATCTAGGGTTTATCATTTCTGGTAAAAAGTTGTCACTCATAGCATTCTTTCTTGCTTGCGATTTGTCTACAAGTGGACAAATAGGCTTGGATTGGCTTTGGTTGAGGTTTCAAGTGGCATTGCTTACGTAATTCGGTATTTGCTATATGTGTTATCTAGTGTTTCTAGTTTTTGGAAGTTCCTGTGATTTCTAAGAACCTTGCACCATTTTCTTTCTGTTTTTACCTGCTTGCAATTTCTGGAATTGTATATCTGTATGGATGACTGGGTTTTGTTTTTGGGCTTCAGGCTTTCTATGATATTTGATGTATGAGGATGGATGTCCACATGTAGAGTTATCATACAAAGGATGGAACTTCTGCTTTCCACCTTTAGGCCCTGATCTTTATTCGACCATAGAATTGATGAGGGATTATATAGAAGGAATGGCAAGCCAGACCACTACGCCTCAAAGTAACCCTACATTTTTCTACAAGCACCGAAGAGTAAGAAAACATTGAGATCCGTAATGACATGTGTCTATCGAACATGTTTAAGTCAACCCTCTGGGGGCTAGATCATTCAAGATTGAACCACGTAACCCTTGTGTCGTATTTATTACCGTCGATCATTATACGTAAGTTGCTAATCGCCACACCCTAAAGAAGTTAACGTATCACCAATCCTCAGATTGCACTCTAACCTGTAGATTAGCACCTCCAACATTTGGCGTCGTCTGTGGGAATCTTTCTCACCATCACTACAAAATCTTCTCCGCCCTATTCACCACCAAAAACAACTCCAAATGGCACCACATGAACCATGATACTCTATGTAAATGAGAAGTACCCAACCTCTAAAGGAAGAAAAAATGCCCCAATGGGACCAGACAGTGTCCTCTGGTCACACCAACAACACTGGCCCAACAATCTCATTAGATAAGTTCTTGGCCCTGCAACAACAGCTAGCCGATCTCACCAAATGCTCCACACACTAGCAAGCAGCCACCAATGCTGGCAGAGATAAAGTGAAGGACTAAGACGGCATGACCTCTTCCCCGACGAGATAAACCAAACGCCACTCCTTTTCAACTCCACCAAAAACATCACCATGTATGATGGCTCAAGGGACCCTCGTACATGTGGCGCGCTTCAAATACACACCCGATTCCACCTCTTCCCATCCTCTCTTTTAGGTCGAGCGTACACGTGGTTCAAGCCGACCAAACAAATTTGTTAGGAGTTTTGAAGAGCTTAGACAACTATTTCTGGCACACTTTACGGTTGAGCGTTGAACCGAGAAGACATCTACCAACCTCATAGGCATGCGCCAATGCCCAAATGAAGATGTTAAAGAATAAACCAAACGATTCTACAACATTGGCACAAACATCGACGAACACAAGGACTCGATCATCATCTTCGCCTATTAACATGACTTGGAGTAAGTCAAATTCGTAAGAGAATAACCACGATGACCCCCACATCCTATGACAAGTTGATCGCTAGGGCCGAAAACTTCATCAAAGGGGATAAAGTCATTCATGTAGCCAGAGAGCTAGCCAAGGCCGCATATTGCAACTTCAACGACGATGATGTACCCACAAGAAGCCGAATAAGCAAAAGGCATACTACGAAAATCAAGACTTTGGGTACCGTGCTAAGGAAACGGCCATAGTAAGAACCACAACTCTGGGTAGCAAAA
>JAIOTZ010001362.1:0-34881 GCA_023374045.1 Limonium bicolor
CTTGGACATGTAATTTCTGAGGCCGGGATCGCTGTTGATCCGGCGAAGATGATGCAGTGCGCACCTGGCTAGGCCGAAGACAGTTACCGACATCAGGAGCTTCCTCGGTCTGGCAGGTTACTATAGGAGATTTGTGAGGGACTTCTCCAGTGTCTCGAAGCCGATGACTTCCTTGATGAAGAAGGATGCACCATTCGAGTGGACAGTCGACTGTGAGAGGGCTTTCGCGAGTCTCAAGGATGCTCTGACATCTGCACGGTTCTGACATTACGACGGTCAGATGGTTTTGAGGTCTATTGCGACGCATCAGGCAGGGGTATGGGTTGTGTGTTGATGCAACACGGGAAGGTCGTGGCTTACGCCTCCCGACAGCTGAAGAAGCATGAGGAGAACTACCCTACCCACGACTTAGAATTGGGGGCCATTGTCTTCGCACTGAAGATATGGCGACATCACCTGTATGGAGTAAGTGTGACGATCTATTCTGATCACAAGAGCTTGAAATACTTGTTCACTCAGAAAGAGTTGAACATGAGGCAGAGAAGGTGGGTTGAATTCTTGAATGATTATGATATCGATTTACAGTATAAGGAGGGTAAGGCAAATGGTAGCTGACGCATTGAGTCGCCGAGCACACTCTCTCCATTCGCTAGTCTCTCATACTGGCTTGGTTGAAGAGGTGCGGAGTGCTCAAATGACGGATCAGTACATGTTGGAGGTTAGACAGAAGCTTATTGATGGCACATTCGAGGGGCAGAAGTACGACTTCAGACTCCACGATGATGACCTGATTAGGCTCAATGGCAGATTGTGTATACCCAGGGGTAGCGCTGAGCTGAAGGAGCGCATACTGAGTGAATCCCATTGTTCTACTACTTCGATTCACCCCGGAGCTTCAAAGATGTACAAAGGTATGAAAAGATACTTCTGGTGGGCTGGAATGAAAAAGGATGTAAATGACTATGTGTTAAGGTGTCTCACTTGTCAAAAGGTCAAGTTTGAGCACCGACGGCCTGGTGGTATGGTGCAGCCAATGCCAGTGCCGGAGTGGAAGTTCCATGACATATCTATGGACTTCGTGGTTGGGCTTCCGCCTACAAGGGGAGGTCTAAATATGATTTGGGTGGTAGTTGACCGACTGACCAAGGTGTCTCGATTCATTCCGATGAAGGACACCTGGAAAGTGGCAAAGTTGGCAGAATTATTCGATAAAGAGATTGTTAGACATCATGGTGTACCAAGACGATAGTATCTGACAGAGATACCAGATTCCTATCCAGATATTGGAAGTCTACACGAGAGGCACTTGGTACTGAACTGAAATTGAGCACGGCTTTCACCCACAGACCGATGGTCAGAGTGAGCGCACTATACAGACACTTGAGGATATGCTACGTGCATGTGCACTTGATTTTCAGACCAGCTGGATTGATAAGTTACATCTGATCGAGTTTAGCTACAACAACAGTTATCATGCATCGATCAAGATGTCTCCCTTCCAGGCATTGTACGGTAGACCATGCCGCACGCCATTATGCTGGGATGAGTCGAGTGAGACGGTCATTATAGGACCAGAGTATCTTGAGCAAGTTCAGGCAGAAGTTCGCCAGATCAGGGCTAATATGAAAGCAGCTCAGGATAGACAGAAGTCGTACGCAGATGTGCGCCGACGTGACCTGGAGTTCGCCGTGGGCGATCAGGTATTTTGAGAGTATCCCCCATGAAGGGAGTATTCCGTTTTGGTCAGAAGGGCAAGTTGAGCCCGAAATATGTAGGTCCTTATGTTGTGACGGAGCGGATCGGCCCGGTAGCTTATAGACTTGATTTACCCGCCGAGCTGGGCAAGGTACATGATGTATTTCATGTGTCCCAGTTGAAGAAGTATATGTCTCATCCGTCTCATGTGCTTCAGCCTGAAAGGCTAACTTTAGAGCCGACCATGCGATCAGTGGACTCCGGTACGGATTCTGGATACTAAGACTCGAGACACTCGCCATAAGTCCGTGAGACTGGTGAAGGTCCTCTGGTCTAACCAGGACGTTGAGGAGGCCACTTGGGAGCTGGAAGAAAAGATGAAGGCGAAGCACCCGTCATTGTTTGCTTCTTAGTGTTTATATGTATAGGGTACGGGGCGTACCCCTTTTAAGGGGGGTAGAGCCGTTTCGGTTATGGTTGTGTACGATAAGTATAAGTATACATTGTCTGTGTATTTTGTGTCTGAATGGTATTATGGTGTGGACCTTGAGTCCGTTGTGGTGTAAGAATGATGGTAAGGTTGGTAATGATGGTTGGAAGTATTGTTTTTATAAATGTTCCCCGTGTTCTAATAGTAAGATATGTGGGAAGTATGAACTTTGGGGACAAAGTTCTTTTAAGGGGGGTAGATTGAAATACCCCAAACCTAGTTATGTTGTTCAAGCACCTAAATAGGGTGTAACAAGACTAAAAAGAGTCTTAGAAACCTTAGTAAACAAATTTAAACAAAAGGAAACACAAATGTGCTTTAAAGTCAATAAGAGCAAAAATGTGCTCTAAGCTTGGGATAAACTTGAGTAAGGCCTAATGAGCTTACCAAGACCTCATTTATATACTAATGAACATATTAAACCAATTACCAAAGAAAACCAAGCTTGAAAACAAGTTAAAACACAAAATGTGCTTTAAGAAGTCTTAAAGCACGTTTTTGAAAAATTGTCTTGTAAATGAGTTTTGAATGGCTAAATGTCCATCATTACTCTTAAATATATATGTGTACTATATAATATCACATTTGGGTGGCTATATTAGTGGGAAATCAAAAATTTCACTTCTATGTGCCTTGTATAAGTGAATAGTACTTTTTATAAGCTAGTTTATAACATATGTTGTATTAAGTAATTAAATTGACAAACAAAGACTAAAATGCCCTTATACTAATAAAGGGGGCCGGTTTTTATAAGTGTGGTGACTCACCACTCTCTAGTTAAGGTAATAAGTAATTAAAGCAAACTAAGTAAAACTACTTTTACTTTATAACATAAATATCTTCTAAAAGCAACTTCTATCTTCATTCTCATTTCTTTCCTTCATTCCCACGGTTTGCAAACACCACTCTTCTTCCCTTCTTCCTTGTTCTCTCACGGTAATACCACTATCACCATTAGAGCTCCACCTTTGACCACTTGCTAAATCTAGCTCACTTGTCCAATCAAAAACAAATACCACCAATCTCTTCCTCTCATCAAGCTCTTCATTCCTATCTCCTCAAAACTCCTAGAGCTCCATTTCGGTGCCAAGGTGTTCCACCATTGAAGGAGCTTGAGCTTGGATTTCTACATATTATTACTCTCCTTTACTTCTAGGTAAGGAATCTCAAACAAAATCAAGTTTCCTCCTTGTTTTTGTCATGTCCGAAAATACACATTGATGTAGCTCATTGTGTGACTTTGTTCTAGCTTCATTTCAACTCTTCATGGACTAGGTGGAGTCCTCTCTTGTTGTATATCCAAACTCTCTTCAAAGAACAAGGTAAAACAACTACATTAATGTTTTTGAAACTATGTCAAATTAGGGTTTACAATGAGATGAAGCCTATAGCTTGAATACTCATTATTGAGTTGGTATATTGTTTAGAACTTGTCAAGGAATCAAGTACTCTATTGGTTTTCTAAAGGAAACAAGAAAGAAGTTATCTTGCAAAAGAGGTAAATCTACTAACCTAATGCTATTTTAATGCCTTAGGAGAAATGAGCTTATAATGCTTATTAAAACTATCTAAAGAGCCAATGGGGAATGACCTAGTGAAGTGTTCTTAATAGACTAGTAAAGGGCATATGTGTTTGAGTGTATTTGCAGGTTAAAGGCATATACATTGTGGAAATTCAGTGTTTATGATTTAAGCACTTTAAGGGCCTAAGAGCCATGCATTTTAAGGGCCTAAGTGCCATGCAATTATAGTGCACTATGTTGTAATGTGGTGTAAATTTGGTGAAATTATGTATGTGAGTGTTCTTGATGATTTTAGATGATCTTGTGTGTTTAAAGGAGAAGGTAAAGTGTTTGGCTTAGTAATGTTCTAAGAACCCATGTCAAAATTTAGGTAAGAAGCAAGAAGTTTTAAGTGTTTACATAAGGTTTGGTGAGTTAGAAAGTGTAGGAGATGAATAAGAAGTTTAGATGTTTTAAGGAATTTTGATGAACTAGGAAGTACTCTAGAGTGTAATAAGGACTTAGGCATGATCTTGAGATTTAAGTAGGTACCAAAGTCACTTTGGGACTTAGGTAAATACCTAGGCAAACTTTGGTAGAATAAGGAGAAGTGTACACTAGGAAAAGAGTTTCAAGAAGGAGATAAGGAATTAGTGTGAGAGATGATGCTTGGGGATGATGTTAAGTTAAGGAGAAAGCATTTTGGGATAGTAGTTACCATAGGTGAGAACACCATCTAGGAACCTAGTATAAAATAACATAAGTGTTAAGGAATTTTTACAAGGAAATAAGTAAATGTTTTAAGGAATTAGAAAGAGTTCATGGATGTTGTATGTGGATGTAAGGTTACCAATGTTGCTAGGAAGCATTAAGAGGCCTTAGGAGAAGTTTGGTGAAGAATTGGCAAGTTTAGGTAAGTTTAGTAGGCGACCGACCCAGGGGCCGACCCAGTTTGTGGGTCGGTCGAGTCTCTGTAAAATGTTAGGAAGATGTTCGGTGACGGTCCGACCCAGAAGGGTGGGTCGGACGTGGGTCGGTCGAGCCTCTGAAAAATGTAAGGAAATGTTCGCACATGGACCGACCCAGAATGGTGGGTCGGACATGGGTCGGTCAAGGTAAAGTTTTTCAGACCCGAAGACCACTGGGAGGGTCCGACCCAGTTGTGGGTCGGACGGTGGGTCGGTCGGACCAAAACATGTAAAAAAAAAACAGAAAAGAATGTGACTTATGTAGTTAACCCTAGGGTATTTAATGAAGGTAACCTAGGGTAAGATAGGCATTAAAACATGTCATACAAGCATGTTGATATATAGTAAGTGTGAAGTTAAATAATTAATTAACCGACCTTACTAATGTGTATAGGATTCTCTCAAGGTGGGAACGAAACAAGGCAAGGACCAAGGTATGGTTTTCTTGCAGTCTGTTGCCTAACGGTTTACACCGGCTTGGGTGTTGTTTGTTTTCTGAGTGTTTACAACCTTATAAGATTAAGGCATGAAAAGAGTTTACAGCTGTTATATATTATGATGTTGTGTTATTGTGACTCCTTTCCCCTTGGTGTGTCTAACAAGACCTGAATGTTGCTTGTATGTGACTTGTCAAAAGTTGTGTGTTTACTAACAAGTGCTAATCGGGGGGAATGAGGAGTCCGGTATTTTCCGGCCACGCGTGTGATGGATGGGGGTCGTTATCATATCCAGTTCGGCCCCCTAGGTGTATGTTTAGGTGGTATTCCAATTTGGTTTCAACCTTCCCTTAGCTTATCCAAAGCTAGTTTACTGACTCACGTCGGGCCATAGGGGCATACTGTGTTGTTTGGTGTGCTTGGGATCACTATATCCGACACACCTTGGGTTTAAGTCAACCGTTCAAATAACAGGATGATGATGAGGTAATTAACGAGCTTGGGAGAGATTGGCAACAATCTCTATGCTCATGGTATGTACTAACTGTGGTGGAAGGATCTTCATGTGAACCGTTCTTGTGGTGATATGTATTGATGATGTGATGCTATGCAATTTCCCTTGCTATGCTATGGTATATGTGTATATATATATATGTTGGTTATTCTAAAATGAATGCCATGTTATTATGACAATTGGTTGCGCGTATCCCGTTAGTCGATGGGCTGCGCGTCAGCCATACCAGCAAAGGTGCTGACCCCCTCGGGGGCCCCATATTTTATTTGATTGCAGGATGAGGATCGAAGAGGCTGAGTGGCTCTAGGTCCTAGGCGGTAGATATACTTTTGGTTAAGTAGGTTGTTGAGCCCGGGATGCGCCTGTGCTCCCGAGGCGTACATGTTCATACTCTGCTATACAGTTATGGATGACTATGGTTTGGAGGTGATTGTAAATTAAATACTCGGTATTGTCGGTTATGTTTATATATGGATGTTAGTTACTATGCTCGGGAGTCTGATCATCAGACCGATACGTTGTTATTTATTCTGCCTAGTTAACCACGTGGGTGGTTAACGGCGTTGTAACACCAATTTGTTAGTTGTTGTTTAGTTGGTCATTTCCGCTGCGACTGTTTTTATGTTAGGCGCGTAGTAGGGTGTTACAAATATAGCCACCCAAATGTGATACTATATAGTACACATATATATTTAAGAGTAATGATGGACATTTAGACACTCAAAACTCATTTACAAGACAATTTTTCAAAAATGTGCTTTAAGGCTTCTTAAAGCACATTTTGTGTTTTAACTTGTTTTCAAGCTTGGTTTTCTTTGGTAATTGATTAAATATGTTAATTAGTATATAAATGAGGTCTTGGTAAGTTCATTAGGTCTTAACCAAGCTTATCCCAAGATTAGAGCACATTTTAGCTCTTATTGACTTTAAAGCACATTTTGTGTTTTCTTTCGTTTAAATTTGTTTACTAATGTTTCTAAGACTCTTTTTAGTCTTAATAAATCATGTTTTAATGTTTAACCAACATACCAAGGTTTGGGGTATTTCACTCCACCCAACTCTCTCTTCTCCTTCCATTTTCATGGCATAAACAAGGTTAAAACACTACAAAAATTACACCATTGAACTCCTCTCATCTTGGAGATCATTTCCCTCTTTTCAAAATTTGAAAATGTTGAAGTTGGTCACCATGAATGGAGCTCCCTTTTAAGGGAAAAGAATACCATTTTGAGCTACATCATCCCTTGGTTGTCTTAATGTAAAAAGAAGTTCAAAAACCTCTCTTTTCTAGCCCTTCCTTGCAACCGAAATTCTCAAGATTTTGAGCCCCTTGTTCTTTTTGTGCCAACTGATTTTGGCCTTCTAAAAGATATGGAGACTTGTTGTTTTTGTTGCCCAAAACCTCATCTAGAAGTCCAAAGGTAATACTTTTTTAGAGCTTTAAATAATTTCCTTGTATTTTAGGGTAGATTTTAGAATTTAAGAGTTTCTTGATTCTCATATTTGATTCTTGAGCATGGATGTAGCATTAGAGAATAAACCCCCATTTGACCGGTTGTAAAACAAGGAACAATAAGAGAAAAAGAGCAAGAGGAAAGGAGAAATAAAGGAAGGAAAAGAAAACTAGAAAATTTAAGGTAAATTGACTTGCCTTGGAAGAAGTTTTGAAATGCCTTGTGGCATTGGATTTATATTGAAATACCCCAAACTTAAATAAGGTGATTAAATAATTCTAACATGGTATTTATGGGCATAATAGTGCCTAAAGAGTATTGGTGAAGAAAATAAAACCAAAAGAAAAGAGAAAACGCTTAAAAAGCGAAAAACACAAAAAGGAGCGTTAAGAGACCATAGGAGGAATACGACCTCGACAAGGGTCTAGGATGGATGTACAAGGCTTAATAATTCCTAATTAATACACGGGAATGATTCCCGAAGAAAACGGATCCAAATAACGGATTAAAACACTAACGGAGTCTTAAAGCATGTTTTTCGAGAAAACCCGAAAATGTGAATTTAAGTGGTCAAACAGACCCGAAAAAATTATGGTTGACTATATAACTATAATTAAACATTAATGGAAGCTTAAGAACCATTAAAATTAAAGAAACAAGAAAATTCCGGAAAACGGGTTCCGGTTAGTGAATAGTGCAAAAACTAGAACTCGTGGGGTGTTAAGTGTAATAAAACCAAACTAACTTCCCCCTTTGTAAATAAAAATCATAAAATAAGTGTGTGGGTGTGTGGTGTGGGACGGCTGACTAGTCTTCCCCCCTCCTTTATTTCCTTCCTAACACACTAGAGGACAAATAAATAAAGTACAAAAGTGAAAAAGGTAGTCTGTCTCCTCCACCCTCTTGCTCTCTATCTAGTTTTTTTCCCTTCCCCATCAGAACTCCCCTTCTTCCTCCAGCCAAACATGGCGATTCCATGAGCCTCTTCACCAAGCTCATTCTCCTCCATTGTTGAAGGCTTAAATCTTGTCCAAATGCTATAAAAACTGCACCATTGGAATCCTCTCTCCTTGGGCAACACTTCTATCTTTTCAAAATCAGAAAAACTGACACTTCATTTCCATGGGTGTGGCTCCTCTTGAAGCTTGAAGACCACCATTGGAATCACCTTCATCTTCTTACTATTCTAAGGTAAAAAGGAACTCAAAAATTCCTCTTTTCTAGCTCTCTTCTTCAACTTGGAAATTTTCCAGATTTTTGAACTCTTGTTACTCTCCTTGCTCCAGCCTATTTTAGCCCCTTCAAGTGGTGCTGGATCTTGTTGTTTAACTGCTTAAAAACTCCATATAAGGGTTCCAAGGTAATACCTCCTTTAAGCTTAAACATGTGTTAAACCCTAGATTAAATAAGAGCTAGTTCTAAGTGGGAATTGTTGTGTATTGGTGGGCTGTAGCATTACCGTTTTTGTGAGCCAAGAACAAGAACCAAGTAGAGAAGAAGAGAATTGAAAAGGAGATTTGAGAATCCAAGGTAAGAAAACCTACCTTAATGTATATTTCATATGTACTAGTATATTGGGATGGGTAATGAAAGAATGAAACCAAAACCTTGCTAGAATTGTACTTGGTTGAAGTATGAGAAGTTTGTGGAATTGATGTTTAAATTAAAGGCCTTGGAGCTAAGTGAAATGAGTATATATGTGGTATTGTTGTTTGATGAAATTTTGAGGAATTATGTGTGCTGGTAGGACCCCTTGTGGGTGTGCCTAGATTAGGATTTTGGATGAGAATGGATGGATTTGGGAGTGTAAGGATTGTAGGTAAGTCATGGCAAAATTTTGGTAGAAACCGAAGGAGTTTTAAGTGTATATTGAGTAAAGAATGACCTAGGTTTAACTAGGGGTATGTAAAGATTGATTTGGTTGAAGTAAACACCCATAGAGGGTGAGTGAAGGCTTGGAAGTTATAGAAGAAAAATCTGTAGCAAAACAGTGTTTTAGTGCCTTGAATTTTTTGAAAGAGTTAGTATGCATAACCTTGAAAATGAATAATGAACTTGGGTATAGTTATTGCAAATGGTTATAGAGGATTTGGAATGGTCAAAATGGGTGAGAACAAGAGGTGGGCTGTCAAGAGAAGTTTAGAAATGCACTAGTGTTCATAAGTGCAAAAATGAGGATTGAAGTTTGTAGAAATTGAGCAAGGATTTGGGTAAAGTCTTTGAGTAATGATTTGAGGAGGTTTAGAGCATGATTTAGAGTGTTTTAAGGTGGTTAAACATGTTAGGAAGCATGTGAAAGGTTAGGGAAGAAATTGGAAGAAGATTGGAGTTGAAACCAAGTCAAAATGAGCATTCTGCCTTCGACCTACCTAGAGGGCTGGGTCAGTCAATAGGTCGGTCGGACTAGAATCGCTTTCTGACTTCGACCTACCCAGGGGTCTAGGTCGGTCGGTGGGTCGATCGGACCCAGACACTAAAAAAAATTTAAAATTTATTTGATATATATGTATATACATGTACATGTATATATATACATACATATAGATATGTATAAGTGAGGCATTAGTGCTAGAGTAACGAAGAAGTTGTAAACTTAAGAACACTTGAGTAAAACTAAGGATAACGGGGTTAAGTAGGGGAGTATTAGTCTTACATACCGTAGTACCTTATATTAATAGAAATGTTTACAACATTATCAGTGGAACAAGTGTGAACCGAGGAACGTGAGAACACACTGTAAAGCTAACCCCGGTGAATGGTATGATTTTCTCATGCCCCGTATGCTAACCGTGCTACGTTGATTTGTGTGCTTGTGTGCCGGCTTAATCAAGATAAAAGCGTGAAACATGCTATATTGCTTGTTTGTATGTCTTGATGCCTGCTGGGTGTACTAACCATCCTTGTATATTGTATTGTATAACCTAGTGTTATAGACTAACTCATAATTGAGTAGCATTGGTTAGTGACTCGTAGAAAGAGTCGTTCTCGAAATAATAAAAATGTGGAAGCACACAAAAACCATCGAACCAAGAAACGGTAATGCAAACCCTTGAACCCACTAGAACGTGAGAGAGTGTACGGGACTAGTAAACTCCCGATAACGGTTAGAGAACTGAAATGAATAATCCACATACAATTACCAGTGGAAGTATATAAGGAACCTCTATTAAGAGGATTGATGAAAATTCAAAGGTACGAACTTTGAGAGATGTAAAGAATGACAAGGGATCTCCAAACCCCTTAGAAAATAGTCGACCCCCAATGAGAGGATCCGACCAATATAAACAATGTCCCGAACATGAGAGTATTCGATACGTTGGAGGAACCCTTAAATATGAGAATACTAGACATTAGTAATTCCCTAAGCTAGTAGATGTTATCGAGAGAGATGCTTCTAGGCTAATCCATGAGATTGTAAATAACTCCGAGAGAGGAGTGTGGGGAATTTGAGTAGTCCGGTAAAAACAGACATTTGAGTATTTGAGGAGCTAAGTGTATAGCTCCGCTTGTATTTGTAAGCCCGGTGGCGAGTCTTATGTATGACTCAGCCCGCAGGCTATGAGTAATGAGTATGTATGAGTAAGTATTGAGTATTGAGTTATGAGTAAGTATTGAGTATTGAGTAATGAGTATGCATGAGTAAGTATTGAGTATTGAGTAATGAGTATGTATGAGTAAGTATTAAGTATTGAGTAATGAGTATGTATGAGTAAGTATTGAGTAATGAGTATGCATGAGTAAGTATTGAGTAATGAGTATGTACGAGTAAGTATTGAGTATGGAGTAATGAGTAAGTACGATTACAGTAACGAGTATTGAGTATGTGCAAGTAAAGTAAGGAGTATTGAGTAATGAGTATGTACGAGCAAAGTAGCGAGTAGTGAGTAAGGAGTAAGTACTAGTATAGTAACGAGTGTTGAGAAAGCACGAGTAAGTAATGAGTAAGGTAATGAGTGTAGTGTGAGTAAAGCAACAAGTAAGTAAGACTAAGTTTGGTGTAAGCCTTAAGAACCCGAGCCGGGAGAAAGAGAGCATCTGATTAGACCGGATGAATGAGTAACTAATATGAACAGTTGACTAACGAACTGTCTTCCCTCGTAGGTATTGAATATTGTGTATGTATGTAAGTATTGTTGCTTGTGTATGATGTTGTAGTATTAGTATGCATGTATGCATGAAAATGAACTCCATGTATGCGACCAAAGTAGTCGGCGTACCCCGGTTAGCACGCGGGGTATGCGAATTTCATATGCAGCAATTTGCTAAGCCCCTAGGGGCACCGTTTTTATTTACAGGTACTTCGAAGCTGACCACCGTTCGAGAGTGTAGGACGGGGTTGCTGTATAAGCATGGGTAGTTGAGTAATAGGAACTATTTTTGTATTGTAATGCAAAACTGTAAGTCCAAATTGTATCGGTAGTTTGAGGATTGTAGTAGACTCGGTATAGTATTGAATTGGAGTTTGTATTTGGATTATGATTTGAGTATGGAATGAAAAGTAATGTATTGTGTAGAGTACTCGGTATATTCAAGTCATCAGACCGATAGTATGTAGTATTGTAACACCCCTATTTAACGTATTGACAGCGGAATTAAAATATTAAGGCGATTACAGACCATCGGGTTCCAAACACCCGGTACCAACCTCACCAATTACAACCATTACAGTTATCTAAGTTACGGTCTGAACTCAAGAAAACAACGTAAACAAAACTGAACGAAAACAGAATAACTCTCCACAGTTCCTAATTCCCATCCCAATCACTCATGCTCTTCGTGGCCACCTGTATAAACAATTCGTACCTGTAAGATGAAACCAAGCAGCCCACCCCGGGAGGGGTGAGTCAGTTCCCTGGAATGGAACTGGTACGATTCTCCAAAACAAAACCTTTTAACATATCACTTAAATAACTTGAAGTCAACAACTTAAAACAAACAGAGGAATAAGGCACTTAAAAATCACCAAGTCAAAGACAACAGAATAAGGTTATAGGCAAGCAACAGAAAGGTAAAGTTAGTCAATCAAAAGTCACACCATGAGTTAGTGAACATCCAAAACTTTAGTTAGAACCAATTCCAGTTAGGAGTAGAGAGACCCAGGTAGTCACAAGGACTAGGAATGAAAGAAGAGATCCAAGAACCAACAACTCAAGAGTGGAATAAAACCAATTGGGAGAGATGGCCCCCACCGCCATATATCAATGTCCTTATGGACGAGGGATATACAGCCCCCTGCTGTCAGATTTAAATGTCCTGGTGGACGAGGGATATACCACCCCCTTGAAATACCCCTAAATAATCAAACGTTATTTAAATATATAATTTACAACATTAAAGTATAAAACGAATATATATGTACATATACACAACGTTACAAAATTATAACGTTGTATATATAACTAAAACACGACAAATAAAATAGTCGTACCCGTATAAAGGTATAAATTAAAAACGTGACATAACAAAATAGTCATATATATATGTACATACAACTAATAACGCGACATGTTAATACAGTCACTTATATACAATAAATAGGCATAATAAGGCTGAAACAAAAAAAGGAGCAAACGTGCTCTAGCCGGGATTTGAACCCGAGACCTTTCGTACCATTCCCGAAGCCTTAACCGGTTGAGCCGTGCTCAAATTCGGTAGTAGATACCAACGAATATTAATTAGTAGCTCACTACTAAAGTTACAGAAAAAGAAAGAGAGGAGAAACACTTGACACTCTCCTCTGGAATCGATACTTCAGAAACAAACTGATTCAAACTTCCATAACGACAGAGTGTATCATTCTCCAGATTGCCATGTACTCCCATGCAACAAGGGAATTGTTTTTCAAAATGCCCATCCCTCTTGAGGATTCCCAAGCGACACTACCATCGACCAACAACCCCATACCTATCTCATTATAATCGGTTTCCTCCTCCTCCTCTCTCAGTACCTTCGTCTTCTCCAACTTCCACCGAGAGCTGCCCACCATCTCCATGGCTACTGCTCAGTAGTTAGGTAAGTTCCCAAGATTAAACCATGCTCACCCTTCTCCTATGATTTCCTACCTTCAAGAGCTAAACCGTGATCATGTACACCCAGCAGTAAAGACCGAATTGGGAGCTAGAGCAGTGGGAAGTTTCGGTTGAAAAACAGAGAAGGAAGGGAAGCTAGCTCCTTCGTCTTCTCAAGGTAAAACCACACGAAACCCAGCTTGAACTCCTCCTATATTTCAGTAACAAACCCAGCATGCACTAAGCCTTCTGTTCTATGTTTTCTTACGTGAGCTTCACCACATTTTACCCACTATTGTACCGATGATAGCCATAGCTAATCCTGAGCTCTTCTTTTCTTCCTGTCTGTCTCTCCTCATGTAGGAGACAGTAGATAGTACTCAGCTTGGTGAAGGAGCAAGACCAAGCCAACCTCCGTTGCTTTACTATCCTCTGTGAAGGAGAAAAAAACAAGGTACAGGCCATACCTGTTTCAGTTTGCTCCAAACCATGTCCTTTTCTCTAAGACATCACGGGTTAACCTCTGTGTAATCTGTTTCAGTATAGTCAAACCGACCAAGATGCTGTGAGTTCAAGATTTCCATCAAAGGTGTAACTAAGGAGTGGTCAAGTCACTAGACTGGTGAGTAACTTCTAAACTAATGCAGAATCAAAGAAACAGAAAGAAGGCTAGATCTATCAAAACTGATAATCATGCAAACCTGTAGCATGTAGCCTCAGTATATTAAGTATCTTTGAGTTGCTAACACATTTATC
Source organism: Limonium bicolor (assembly GCA_023374045.1). Taxonomy (NCBI): domain Eukaryota; kingdom Viridiplantae; phylum Streptophyta; class Magnoliopsida; order Caryophyllales; family Plumbaginaceae; genus Limonium; species Limonium bicolor. The sequence goes on from JAIOTZ010001362.1 coordinate 13,825, forward strand.
ATCTTATGAGTACACCTGACCAAGTCTATAAACGTGAGGGTGTTGGAGAAAAACAATAAAAACAGATCACAACAAAAAGAAAAAGGAAAGACACAGAACAGATGCAACAGCTTATGCTTCTATTTCTGATAAAATTTGCAACTGCGGTGAAGCTTGAGTGTGTGTGTACTTACATTGCAGAAGTAGTGTGAGGATAGTAAGGGCTAGATTAGAAACTTAAAACCCAGTAATACACATAACTATCTATGTTAGTAATGAAGGGAAACTGAAAAGAAAACCAGAATGGAGAATTCTCAGAAATCAGGAGGAAGTTATCAGTTTTGATGTTTCAGTTAGTTTTGAGGTTTTTGTATTTCTGTATAACTGGCTTGTGATGTGGGTAAATGAAGCTAAAACATCCTAACACACTCAAGTGAGGGTAAGAACGTCTTGAGAAATTAAAACCTAACCTGACGCACAACCATGTAACGGAAAAGAAATTTCATCTGTTGCAGAAGTTTCTGCTGCAGTTTTAGTTTCTATGTACTCAAACTTTCAGTGGCACTAAAGGGGTTACTTTGGGTTGTTCTTGAGTCTGAAATCTCAATGAATTACTAGCTAAATAGGTAAGTAGTTGGAAGGAGGTGTAGGTCGATTTAGAAAACCGACAGAGAAAAAAAAACAGTAAGAACACATATAGCAGAATCTGTTTTAGTTCAGTTTCAGGAACTTCCTGTTGCTGTATAATAATGTTACAGAGAGTTTAAGGTATGGCATAGGATAGTTCAAGAACTTAAAACATTACCAACCCACTTAACTAAGTATGTAAGCACTCTGGGAGGAAAAAGAAAACTGAAGAGCAACTCGTGAATAAAAACAGAAAGGAAATAGAGGAGGAAGGACAGAAAAATATAAGTAACAGATCCCAATTTGTAAACTCTCCTTCTGTTTCAGTACATTAGATGCCTTGGTGTTGGTGGGACTGTCTAACAGTTTTGGATGAAGAACTCTCAAAAACCAGAAAGAGAATCAACCAGTCTTATAATGCTGCTTCTGTAACAACAACAATTCAGATCTCAGTTTTCTTTCTTTTCTTCAGTTTCAGATTCTTTCCAGTCAGTGTTGGGTTACTTAGTTGGGTTCAGAAGCTTAATAGAATACTTAAGTAACTGGGTAAGAATGTTGGAGGGAAGAATCGAAATGCCAACTCATGAATAACGAAAAGACTGAAGAAGAAATAACAGATTGAGTGTTTCTGTTTCAGCCCTGCATTCTATCAGTTTCTGAATTCCTAGACTTCTTGTGGAGTAAGAGGTCTTGGTAGATCTAACTCAGTACCTTGGGCTGTTCAAAATTAAAACTGTACTGAGACTCCTAACTAAGAGTAAATAAACTAGAAAGAAATCAAGGAATCAGGTGGCACGATAAAGAGAGAATTAACCAGTTTCACACCTTTTTGTTTTTCTCTAACAACATAGTCCAGTTCTGTGTGAAGAATTTTAGTGAAGTGTCCTAGGTGATTGAAGATCTGATATGAAGTTAAAACCAGAGTAGTGTCTGGTTGTCTTTTGTATCTGTAACAAGCTGTCTTGGGTTTAGGTTGGGTCTAGAAACCTGATAGCACACCTACCTAACTGGGACAACAGTTTGGAGAGGACTGAGAGTCAACCACGTGAACTAACAGAGAGTAATGAAATGGAAAAAAAAACTGCAGTCTGGTTTCTGTTTTTGATTTCAGTCTCAGAACTTCCTGTCTCTGTATAACTAGGCTGCAGGGAGTATAAGTGAATGGCATTGAGTGATTAAAGAGCTTAAAACCTAGCTAAACCACATAACTAAGTATGTAGGCACATCGATAAGAAAGAAAACCAAACTGTAAACCAACTGTGAATAAAACAGAAGGAAAACAGAAAGGAGCACTTATCAGTTTGGAATTCAGATCTGCCATTCTGATTTTTCTGTATATTAACCTGTCAAGAGTTTAAACATTGTAGTGGTGAATCTGTGTTGAGGATTAGAACTGTACTCCGGTACCTATTTAGATAGCTAATCAACCTAAGGGAAACTCAAATCAGGATCGTGAGTAAACTGCAAATTACAAGGGAAGTTATCAGGTTATGGTTTTCAGTTTTTACAGTGTTGACAGTTCTAATTGGTTTCTGTTAGATGAGTTTTCAGAGATGTTAGCTTCATTGTCTTGAGTGGTTTTTAAGTTTAAATCATTCCTAACACCATCATCTAGTAGTGTAGAAGCTTTGAGAAGTTTGGGAACCGATCAGAAAACTAAGCAAAGACTTGAAGGAGAGATACATAAACAAGGTTTTCAGGAACTAAAATGTCTCTGCATAAGAGTAGAACAGATTGTTTGAAAGTGTTGGAGGGGTTCAATAAAGAACCCAAGATACTTCAGGGAGAGTGAAATAGGCTGGCACAATTGTTGGAAGTTAGAAATCGATGAACTACCCAAACAGAAACAAAAATAACGCACCAGCATGGTCTCAGAATTTCGATAACTTGTTCCTCCTGTTAAACTGAATTACAGAAGGGGGTTAAGCTGTAATACAGTCCTAAGTTTTATAATCAATAATATATATGGTGGGATGGTGATTTTGTGAAGTGAGAAATGGAATCTGACATGTATGTGTTACCGGTGACTAGAGTAAGGTGTTGTCAAACCTTGGGTTATATTTTACCACAAGGTTTTGATGTTATAAAGTTAGAGACCTACAACATATTATAAGTTATGGTAATGTTGTGAGTAATGAGAATATATAATAAAGGAGCTCAAATGTGGCACTTGTGTATATTATTTTCGATACATTCATAAGTTGCCAAAACCACGTGTTATAAAGTCTAGTGACACATAAAATATCGTACTATAAACATCATGGAACAAATATAACACATAATATTATGTGGCCAAGAATATAGCTATTCAAACTGTCATGCTAAACGCATACATATATATATAAACACGTATCAAGAAATAAAGTTACAACATATAGTTTACAACGGCATAAAATACTAAGATTAATATAAGACTTTGGTATGATAAATAAACCCCGAGTGAAGTATCATATGTGTACAATGTAAGGTTTCATACTCTATTGTAAACCGAGTATTAACTCACACAACGAGTAAGGGGTTTATAAAATAACGGTACTTTAACTAGTAACAAATGTTAAGTCTGGGGACATAGTACTGGGATTTCAAACGTTATTCGGAAATACCGAATTGTACTGTCATATGGATTGACGCTTAGCGTTCCTTGTATTTCTAGATCGCACTTCCGACGTACGCGCTCGAAAGCTCTAGTGGTCTGCACTGCACGAATCTAGACACGGTGTACGGTATGTAAAGGAGTTTGATCCGAGTTGTCCTGAGGAATTCCTCGGGCTCAGATTTGTTTGATAACACGTATGATTATGTGTGATGGATATGTGTTTATTGCATTACTTATTTATGCACGAACTAATACTATGTCGACTATAGATCGACTTATATAAAACTACATATACGAGTTGTATGACTGTGATTTCCGTTGTCTGACCTAATACACTAACTATTACAAGTATGTAGTTATAACCTAATTCAGACACTTAGGAACGGGACACAACATTGTCGGTCCCTAGAGTTTCGACTCAAACATAAATACTACCTAGAAACATTCTAGGCATGCGTAAGACCCATAGGGCAGCCAACAAGTAAGTGATGTTCTCCGTGTTTAAAACTGTAACTGAATTACTAAACTAACGATACTAACAGTGGAGTGTGAATGGAAGTGATGTGAACCTCAATCCAGACAGTCATTGGCTGCTGGTCGCGCGTAGAGATCTCTTGGGTTAACCTGTGTCGGGTTTTCCCTAGTTAATCCTTAACGAACCTAGATAGATCGTCAGGCAGAGTATGCTACCGTTGGCACCAGGCCCTTGGCCACCTAAATGGATGCCTTTACAAAGGCAAAGTGAAATAGTCCCAGAGTCTTCGGATGATCAGGGCAGTGAGCACCTTGTGTGTACGTGGGACTACTGTCCAAGTGAATACATTTCGGGTTATCCTAACTGACTCCCGACAGTGCTAACCTAACCATCAATATGTGAAGGCCCAGTGGGCCGAGCGTTGTGATACGTGAAGATGTGAAACTAAGAACAACTTGTGAATTATCGATGCTAATGTATTGTACAATGTGCTGTTGTTCTGTGTACACATGTGATGATTGTTACATGCTTAATTATGTTTTACAGTTACCTGCTATACTCTGTAAACCGACATTGCATGTAACGAACCTAATAAAAAGACGGTTAATACGACCTAATAGACCATTAGGGTCCAGACTCGGCATACTCAGCGTTTATCACTGAGCCTTTATGGCTTTATGCAGGTTGATGACCACGGACGAAGCCGGAGTACGGGGCCGGGTAGTTAGGATGTTGTGGATTTTGTATTTACCGCACGTACCTTGTTATGTATTAAGTTGTTTCACTGAAATTGGTTGTATGTTTTGGAGTATGTCTAGACGCTCACTGTTGTTGTACTTATAAGACTTAGTTAGACGTGTAGGCGGTATCTCATTGTCACCGTGGATTGTATTATTACGTTTTTATTTTGTTAAGTTGTTGTATTGCTACATCACTCATATGGGCGAGTGATGGCAAGTAACACCCATGTGAGTTTTATTACTGACATTTCTTCCGCTGTGAGACGCATTTATTCCTGTTCACGTGAGTGATTATTACGTCATTGTCTGAGAGGGGTGTTACAAAAGTGGTATCAGAGCGGAGTACCGCTCTGATGACAAGATCCTAGAAATTAAACAGTGAGCCTAGGATTTGGGAAACCCGGGGTACATCTGTGAGGTACGAGACGACTTATTTAGTGAACTTAAGTAGAGATTACGCACTATGCGTATACACATTTAGCCCCTAAGGCAATTTAATATCTTCTGTGTGTGTTGACGGTATATTTATCGAATTATAATACGACGGTCTGTACAGCAGATGGCTGGTAGACCTAGAGGCCGCGGAGCCGGCAGAGGGGCCGGTGGCGACACCGGTATTCCAGGCGTTAATGAGGCAGTTGCTGCCATACTTACCCAGATCGGAGGCGCTATACCCCACCCACTGCAGCCCCGTGAGACAAATTGGCTGAAGGCGGTATCCGAGTCACGACCACCGACCTACTCAGGGGAGCCGGACCCCATTGCCTTGGAGCGCTTCATCGTGGAGCATGAGAAGGCCTTCGAGGCCTTGCGAGTGCCAGGGGATCAGAAGGTTACGATTGCTGCATTCAACTTGAAGAACGCAGCCAGTACCTGGTGAAGACTTGTAAAGGACCAGCACTTGGCGACACCCGACTTCTCATGGGCTATGTTCGTGGAGATCCTGCGAGGGAAGTACTATCCCGCTTACCTCAAGCAGAAGAAGCGTCGGGAGTTTGAGACGCTGACCCAGGGGAGTCTATCCGTGGATGAGTACTACGCTCGTTTCATCGGTCTTCTTGACTTCATCCCCGGAGTTGACTACTCTGAGACCGTTAAGGTCAAGAAGTTTCGGGGGGTCTTTTATTCCGTATCCAGGCAGCCATGGGCACCACACTCTATACCACCATACAGGAATGTTATGATGCTGCCTCGAGGACGGAGCTGATGCTCCAGACTCGGGATGAGACTCTGGGCCAGAAGAAAAGGAAGAAGTTCGAGAAGGAGTCTGAGGACGGGGGAGTGAACCGAGGCGAGGGCCCAAAGAAGGGAAAGTAAGGAAATATTTTCATTTATTGATTTAATCATTAATTGATTATCATGTGTGCTGACACCAATCTGTTTTGACAGAGGCTTCTTCAAAAAGAAGGAAGGCAGGGGCAGCAGAGTCAGCAGGGTTTCAAGGGGAAAGATTCCGTACCACGACTGACCGGCCCACCCATCGATGCCCAGCCACTGAGATCGGCACCTCCCAGGGGTGAGAATACCCTCCTCATAATTTTAGTTGTCAAACTATTCGTTAATCCTAAATTACATGACTCGTTTAACCCTAATTACAGTTGCAACAGCACCGGTAAGGCCCAACGCCCATTTCTACTGTAAGCGTTGTGGGAAGGACCACCCAGGGTGGACTACAGCGGCAACAGGTGGAATGCCGCTACTGCCGGAAGATGGGCACCGCGACTATGAATGTTACTCCAACCTAGACGCCGGAATTACCAGGGGACGAAGACTGCTCAGAAGCCCCTGTTGGAGGATCGGGCGCCACGAGGTCCAAGGGGGCCAAACGTCCACCGACATGCGTTTTTAGAAGGGAAAAGGAGTCGACCAGGGACGTGCCACCCTTAATTCAGTGGGAACCTCAGGCGCTGAGGCGGGTACCCAGCGCACTACAGGTAATTCTAATACCCGACTGCTATGGTATGAACCATGATGTGTGTTAAACGCTTGAAGCATTCCATGTATGTGTTGTTACGACCTTAATAATAACTTACCTTAGGAAAACTTCCACATCTTAGGTAGTTTCGACATTTGCTACCCCCTATCTACGAGACCGGGATCGCCAAGACCCGTAGCCGAAAAACAGGAACATCCAAGAGAGAATAGTCAAGTCATCCGACCAGGCATGATTCTGTTTAGAGAATTCCTAACCTTAGAGCAAACCGACATCATAGAAGAGTGTAGAGCCTTGGGTAGAGAACTAGGTGGATTTTACAATCCGGTTTTACGAGCGGTTCGAAGATGAGGTTACACATGATGGGCCTAGGTAGGGATTGGGATCCCCAGACTAGGACATACCAGGAAGTGAGGAAACTAGATGGGGCGAGAGTACCTAGGATACCCGAGAGATTCAAGACCTTAGCACGGAAGGCGGTGGAGACCGCGCAGCAGCTTGAAGACGAACCAGTACTCGGCATTGATGCCGACGTTTGCATTGTAAACTTCTACAAACAAATGGGCGACTGAGATTACACCAGGACCGGGATGAAACACCCCCAGTCCATTGCAAAGGGTTCCCCTAGTCATTCTCCATTGGTGATGAAGCAGAATTCTTATTGGCAACCAAAGAGAATGGACCTAGCTAAGAAGCTAGTCCTCAGATCTGAGATGTTTTGGTATTCGGTGGAGATTCGAGATTAGTGTATCACGAAATCAAGTGGATTAAGTTAACACCGCACCACCAGCTTTAGTAACACTACCCACATCAAACCGGGACGTTTTAAACTTGACCTTAAGAAGTATTGATGTAATGTTTGTAAGCCACTAGCTTTGTATGCAAGTATAATGTAATGATTTGTAAAATGAATAAAAGTGGAGTTTCAAAGTTTTTCGTACAATTGTTATCAGTCTTATCCTCATGCGACTCGTTAATCCAGGCCACAAATCCGAGAAAGAAGCAAAACCTCAACATTCTGAATACGGCACAAGCCAAAGAGATTGGCAACGTCATCACTGGTAAGGATAGGAGCCAGCCGAACTAATGAATTTAACCTTTATAGCCACGTACTAATGTAAACAAAAATGCTACAGGTACCTTCCCTGTAAATGGCACCGATGCATCAGTCTTATTTGACTCAAGGGCATCCCACTCCTTCGTTTCCTCTCCTTTTGCAAAGAAGTTGGGACTGACCCCGGAGCACCTCTCCGACTTCACCGTCACGTTACCATCCGGGGAGAGAGTGTGATGCACGGGACGCTACCGCGACTTGCGAATTGTTATACGGGACAAGATTTTCCCCGTCGATTTGACCGAATTCAGAGGGTTGGGTTTCGATGTCATCATCGGTATGGATTGGCTACAGAGACACAAGGGTTGGATACATTGTGCCGAGCACCGATTGTTACTAAAAGCCCGGGGGGCAAGGTGATAAGTGTGAAACATATAGGCTTTTAAAGGTTTAATTACCTTATAATCTGCTACAATTTAAGCAATGTTTCCCACTTATTCTGTGTTTTTCCTAAGATTGATGTTTTGATATGAACTGATGCACTTTATATGTTAAATATAGGAAAACCCAGGGAAATGAAGATTTTACATCATAAGGATTACAACGCAACAAACGGGGAACAAATCAGGGAAAGAGACACAAAATTGGTCGTGTCCGGGTCAACTTGGCCGGACGCAGAACCGGACGTCTCACGTCCGGATCTCTGTCCGGGTCAACTTAGCCGGACGTGACCCAACCGAGAATTCTGTGTCTTGTCCGGATCCGGACAGCGATCCGGACATATTCCGAGATTCAGATCCAAAACCGCTGTCTCACATCCGGATCCGGACACAGATCCGGACGTCACACAGAGCTGAAAAATAAAAATGCAATCGCGCTGATAATCGGGCTTTCGGCGCAATTATCAGCCGAAAGCGAGTTTAACCCATACCTCAACCATTATTGATACAGAGCCATGCTCAATAAATGACGAATACACCAAACCCACTAACCTATGTCTATCTTTCTAATCCTATATAAACCCACCTTCTATTTCATTTCAAATCGCACCTGACTCTCTGAGTCTCTCCATTACACATTCCTCTCTTCTTCCTCTCTACACAACATCATTTCCACGATTAATCATCCATCTCCATTCATAAATTTCCTCCGTAACTCTTCACCCTCACTCACAGACAAACCTGCTCGCAGCGCTTCATCTACCCGCGTCTGGATTGACGTCCGGATCCGGACAGCACCAGGACAACGTGTCCGGATCTGCGTCCGCCCCAAGTTAGCCGGACAAGACTCAGACATTTGTGGAATTTGCATAATCGACCACGGCTTCTAAAATTAGTTTTTCTGCTAAATCCCTCTATCCTTATGCTGTTTATATTGAGCATTGTTATTTTGTCTATGGCTGAGTAGTTGCTTTTAATTTCGGTTCTATGTATCTCTAGAATAATTATTTCTGAACCTTTGTGATTTTCTGCAGTACAATAGAATAAAGTTCTTTTCCCTTATGAATTCCTAGACTTGTTAATCTGATCATTAAATGAGTTTATCAGTTTGTTAGCTTATAAGTGAGAACTGCGGCTATCAATTGACTACAGGGAAAGAACCAGTTAGTATAGAGATGGTAATTCCTCTAAAACACTAGCTGACCATTAATCTAGACTACACTTAAAGCAATTAGTAAACAGTGGATTCATAACGAGAGTTAGGATTCGGTCATTGCTAATTAGAATTCGTGGAGCGGGAGACCGAATACGAGTTATCCTTATTCTAGGGTTTTATTCAGAATACTGTAGAAATCACTTAGGGGAAGAAATTGCAATCTAGAGAGAAGTAGTAAACCGGAATTTCCCTTATCAAACAAAATCAAACAATTATTTACCTGTTGTTTATTTTTTTGAACTCTTTTACAACATTCACCATCACATACAAAAACCCCCAATTTCCTGTTATTTGTTTTGTGTGTAAGTAGAAATTAAACTAGCCGCTGCCTCCTTGGATTCGATACTCAGGGAATACTCCGAGATTTAAAACTTGCTATAATCGACCGGTACACTTGCCGTTAGGTTAAACCCCCCAACAACAATTTACCGTTAGGTTTTACCCCAACACAAGGCTATTTCCTACCGTAGTGTACCGAAGGAACCCACCATCAAAATTGTATCTACCTTGAACCTAATGAAAGAAGTGAGGAAGAACCACACCGCATATATATGTTATGTCCACGATACGAGACAAGTGGAGTAGATGGATTTAGATATACCAGTGGTATCCGAATTCCCAGATCTGTTTCCTAAGGAATTACCAGGCATGCCACCATCACGAGAGGTGGAGTTCGCCATTGATCTTATGCCGGGCACGGGGCCTATTGCCAAGGAACCCTACCGAATGGCGCCTGCAGAAATGAAAGAGTTAAAGGTTCAGTTAGAAGACCTACTGGACAAGGGTTTATCAGACCGAGCGTCTCTCCATGGGGAGCGCCAGTATTGTTTGTCAAGAAGAAAGATGGGAGTATGAGACTCTGCATCAACTACAGGGAGTTAAATGCCGTTTCAGTCAAAAACAAATACCCTCTTCCACGCATCAATGACTTGTTTGATCAGCTCAGAGGCGCAGCAGTGTTCTCAAAGATAGACTTGAGATCAGGCTACCATCAGATACGCATTGCAGAGAGAGATATAGAGAAGACAGCGTTCAGGACACGTTACGGTCACTACGAGTTTACCGTAATGCCATTTGGATTGTCAAATGCACCTGTAGTATTTATGGATCTCATGAACCGTTTGTTCAGAGAGCAGCTTGACTCATCAGTAGTGGTATTCATCGATGACATCTTAATCTACTCCAAAACTAAGAAAGACCATGAAGCACACCTTAGGCGAGTTTTACAGATTATGAGAGAAAACCAGCTATATGCCAAGCTCTCGAAGTGTGAGTTTTGGCTAGATAGCGTGGCATTCTTGGGGCACATCATTTCAGCCAGTGGCATATCAGTCGACCCTGCGAAGATAGAGGCAGTCAAGAGCTGGCCGAGACCTAAGACAGTGACCGATATCCGTAGTTTCTTAGGGTTAGCTGGATACTACAGACGTTTTATGAAAGACTTCTCCAAGGTAGCCAAGCCTATGACTAATTTGATGAAGAAGGACGCTCAGTTTGTGTGGACTGTAGATTGTGAGCGTTCCTTTCAGACACTGAAGGACCTTCTGACGTCGGCTCCCGTACTCACCATTCCTGAAGAGACCGACGGGTTCGAAGTGTACTGTGATGCCTCAGGTACAGGCTAGGGTGTGTACTCATGCAGCATGGGAAGGTCGTAGCCTATGCCTCCAGACAGCTGAAGAAACATGAGGAGAACTACCCGACACATGATTTAGAGCTGGGAGCAGTGGTTTTTGCTTTGAAAATATGGAGACATTACTTATATGGTGTGACAGTGATGATATACTCAGATCACAAAAGCCTTCAATATCTATTCACCCAGAAAGATCTAAACATGAGGCAGAGGTGATGGGTCGAGTTCTTGAAGGACTACGACATCAACCTCAAGTACAAGGAAGGGAAGGCAAACATAGTAGCCGATGCCCTGAGCCGAAGAGCTCACTCCTTACATGCCATGTAGCAAACAGTAGCCTAGTCGAAGAAGTACGTTGTGCTTAGGAGAGCGACCAGTACATACAGACCATCAGGCAGCAGTTGGTTGACGGCATATTCGAGAGGTAGAAATACGATTTCACACTCAGTGATGATGGACTGATCAGATTGAATGGCAGATTGTGCATTCTAGAATCCAGCCCAGAGTTGAAAGAGAAAATACTTAGTGAAGCTCATTGTTCTTCCTTGTCTATCCACCCGGGATCATCGAAGATGTACAAAGATCTGAAAACTCACTTTTGGTGGAGTGGTATGAAAAAGGATGTAACCGAGTTTGTTACCCGCTGCTTGACTGTCAGAAAGTCAAGTTTGAGCACAGGAGACCAGGAGGTTTGGTGCAGCCTATGCCCATTCCACTGGAAGTTCGAGGACCTATCCATGGATTTTGTTGTCGGCCTCCCACCGACTAAGGGAGGTGCGAACACTATTTGGGTGATCGTCGACAGATTGACGAAAGTGGCTAAGTTTATTCCAATCAAAGACACATGGAAAGTTCCCAAATTAGCGGATCTTTTCCAGCGAGAAATCATAAGACACCATGGCGTGCCAAAGACAATTGTGTCATAGAGACCCTCGATTCCTATCACGGTTTTGGGGGCAGGTTCAGAAGGCCTTGGGTACCAAGCTGAAGCTAAGTACCGCCTTTCACCCGCAAACGGATGGTCCGAGGGAGAGGACCATCTAGACCTTGGAGGACATGCTCCGAGCATGCGCCCTAGATTTTTAGGAGAGTTGGGTTGATTGATTACATCTAATTGAATTTGCCTACAATAACAGCTACCACACGTCGATTTAGATGCCACCATTCCAAGCTTTATACTGTAGACCATGTAGGACACCTCTTTGTTGGGACGAGCCTAGCGAGAACACATTCCTTGGACCCGAGTACTTAGAGCAGGTGAAAGAGGATGTCCTACAGATACGTAGAAATATGAAAGCTGCACAAGATAGACAAAAATCATATGCAGACGTCCGACGGAGAGATCTCGAGTTCGCAGTCGACGACCGAGTCTTCCTTAGAGTGTCACCCATGAAGGGTATCTTTCGTTTTGGACAGAAGGGCAAGCTAAGCCCGAAATATGTTGGTCCGTATCGCATTATGGAGCGAGTAGGCCCGTTAGCTTACAGGTTAGACTTACCTGCTGAGCTCGGGAGAGTGCATGATGTATTCCACGTATCTCAGCTGAAGAAATACATCCCTCACCCCTCGCATGTGTTACAGCCAGAGCATTTGGAACTAGACCCGAATCTCAGTTACGAAGAAACTCCACTACGTATTCTGGATACGAAGACACGGGAGACCAGGAACAAGACCGTCCGCATGGTCAAGATTCTTTGGTCAAACCACGAGGTCGAAGAGGCCACTTGGGAGTTAGAGGATTCGATGAGAGCCAAGTATCCAGCGCTTTTCGAGTAGCGTCTGTGAGTACTTGTGGGGTACGGGGGCGTAACCCCTTTTTAAGGGGGGTAGAGCCTCAAGTTTTGCGTGTTTGTATGTGTATTTGTATGCGGGGCATACGTGTTTTGTCTTGTTGGTGGTTTGTTTGCGCATTGCGCACATGTGTATGTTGTGAACATGTATGTAAGTATCCTACGAGATACTCGAATGTATGAATGATTTGATGATTGACTAGTAGATTTTTTGTTATATATGACGGTTGAAAATCGATTTTATAGGACGGATTCTTGGCATTATATATTGTCCTGTCGTATATAGGTAACTCTTATATAGGACGTCTATAACTGTCGTATAAAATACTCATTATATGACGGTTATCTATTGTACCCATCCTATATAACACTCTCTAGGAGACTGATAATACCAGGTTACATATGACAGTTTACAATTTAACCGTCGTATAATTTATTTCGCGCCATTAGTTTAATATGACACTTCAATACAAAACCGTCCTATAAATATATATTTTGATTTAATTCTCCCTTTGCATGACTGTTTTAACTGTCCTATAAAACGACAAAATTAGTTTATAGGACGGTATTTTATATGAACTGTCCTATAAAAAACGTGTGTTTTTTTAATTCCATTTCTGTTTCTTCATATTCATGTAATATGTTCATACCAATACATGATTTACTACGCAGAAAGTACCTGAAAAGATAGATTTACATTACTCCATACCAACTTAACTAAAGATTCCACCAAAAGACAATTATAATATCCACACGTGCACGTGTCAGCATTCTCTTCCTTCTCAAAACCACCATCTAATTAAACAACCAATGCTACCATATAAACACCCAAAAGTTTAATTCATACTGATGTGCATACTAGCCTCCTCATTCACATCTCCAAGATATTCCCACACAAGCACATTGGCCATTTCCATAATAATGTCTAAGAAATTTATATAAACAAAACACATATACTTGTCACACTAGCTAGCTAGCTCAAAGATTGAACATAAATTGCGCCCATTCTTCCTTTACACTTTCAAGCTCCTTCATTGTGTAGGTCTTCTTCTTTCGAAACAACTTGCGTACCTAAAAATGAGTCATTGATAAATACTTTTTCACACATTCATTAAATCATTAAAGGGACAAGCTATGTTTCTGCAGCAATACCTCAACAATGTTAGACAAGCGAGAAATTTCTTGACAAAAGGTCTTCATATAGGCCATGACGTAGTACCCACATTCGGTTCCACCAGGTTGCTTCGGAGACTAATTATGGAATTAAAAGATTAAATTACATTGAGAATGAAAATCTAATTGGCAACGTAAAATTAATAGGGGTACACTAACCTCAATATGGATGGTATCAAAGTCTCTTGACAACCTTTTATCTCTCATTCTAAATTTTTCGTATCCCCTATTCAATTTGAAAAAATAAACAGTAAGTAACGGACATCATAACTATTTCTTTTATATCCAACAGGTGGTATATTTAACTTACACTCTTATCATTGATATGATATCTACATCAGTCATGGCCACTCCAAGGGGATCAAAAACCAATAAATTTGGCTGGTTGAGGCATACAACAAGCAGCACCCAATGTTCTCTATCATTGAGAAAAGATGTAAGTAAATAATTTTAATGACATGGTCAAATGTTTTTAATAGTGTTCAACCTCCTTAAACTTACTCTTGGTGATAAGGTATAAAAACCCAATTGGTCCTTCTAGTCTTTGCGATGGTCAGACACTTGTGCACATATTCTTGTAGAAATCTTGGCTTTCTAAGTGCTTCACTTTTTGATGATGTCTCCGGGCAAAGGAATCATACCTCATTCGTCAGATTACATTCCACAAGCTTTTGAACCAAACACCTATGAAAGATGTTAATTAGTTCATGATTGACTAGCATAAGTGAAGCGCATATATAAAGCACTTACATGATATAAATCTGAACTACCGATATGTTAAGACATGCCCCAGTCATCATTTGTTGAACGTCCTCAAATGTCATGATAGAGTCAACATCCATATCATAATGAAAACATCTTTTGGAAGCACAATCTGCCAAGAATTCATATCACTAGGCATACCAATGGCATGAACATGCAATTGTCTTTGGAAATCACCCAACACCTCTTGTTGCTTCATACTTTTGAACCACGATTTCCTTTTTTCTAAGGTAGTGGTCTTTTCAGCCTTATTTCCATTCATGGCCGAGGTTATCAATTTCTTCCACCTTCTTGTTGCATTGACTTTCCTAGCCTCATCTCCCTTTCGTATGGATTGTATATAAATAATGAATATAAGTGTACAAAAATTAACATCTTAAGAAAGTTAATAAAAAATAGTATAAATATTACCTCGTCACCAATGTAAATAAGATTTGTAGGCCATGGTATATAGCCACCGTCAACTTCCCTGAGAGTTGTTACATCGTCTTTGGCAATAGGGAGATGTTGGTCCCGATGGCCATCACCATGCCATTGCCAAACTGTGTAATTTTGCCTAAAACCACGAGTAGATAAGTGATATCTGATCTCTTCTATACTCTGATATTTTAAGGCATTAACACAATCTCGACATGGACACTTAATGTATCCTTCATCCTTGGCTGACAAATTATCAACAGCCACTTTGCAAAATTCTCTAACCCCATTTTGATATTTGTCATCTAATCGGTCCATGTACATCCACGAGCGATCCATACCCTTTCAATTTGCAGATCAGTAAAAACCAATTTAGCATACTATAGTTCTTTTGACATAGTAGTTCTTTTTATCATTTAAACAATCAATATCTCAAATTTAACAAACCATCCATAGTTGAACCATAAAATGGAGCTACAAAACAGCAATAAGAAACCAATGATTCCTAGTAAATTAATGTAAAAAGGCCCTTGTTCAGTTCAGGTCTATTCTTCTTCTTCGTTTTCCGTCATTATTCGCTCGATTTTACAACAAGGTCTATAACCTGTCAAAATTACATACTTAATAACTTTATCATCACTTCAAACTTTTGTATGCCCAGTGAGAAAGGGAGGAATATATGTGGCAGTCATGAACACAAGTTTGACATCTTAAGATATGAAAAATGAACCGTGCAGTAAGCAACATCATAGCAAGCCAAACCATTCAGCAAGGTATTTACTATTAGCTGTTTTTGGTGGAACATAAGCATCATTACATCTGATTGAAGCTTCCATGTAAGGTATTCATCTACAGTTCAGCGTGTGTGGTTATAGTACAGTAGGATGAAAGACAAGAGCTTGATAGTGTGTCGTTATGTTGCAGCAGTTTCAGGATTTATAGTTCAGTTAGCAAAGATTAAACTTGTATTGTCATGCTGGACAACAGTGACTAGGTTGTTCTTATTGTTTAATGACAGCAGCAGCCTATTCTCATTGATTAGTACACTGCTGTAACATTTATTTTTATCGACATCAGCAGCTTCTATTGTTGTATTTGAGAGGAGGGTAAGCTGCTGCTTACTGTTTAAAACACTTATTTTCTTGCTACTTGGTTTCAGGCCTGGTGAGTGGGACTCAGTAAGTCAGTCTCCCGGGGCTGAAGATCTACCAATTCTAAGAAGTTAATTAAAAACCAGTTACCTAAGTGCAAATATGGCATATGACTTAACTAAGAATACCCTATTCAGTCCAAATGTAAGATCCATGTGAGCGAATAAAACCCATGCCCATATGGGCAAGTTTGTTGTATGATTGAACCAAAATTCAATATCGTGAACGTTCTGTACTATATGAATGGAAAATGCTTAATAATCAAGGATGTGTGGCTTTAACTGGTGGGTATATTTATGAACCAAATGGTAAATAAAACAGAGTCAACGTTTCATCACACCAATTCACAGCAGAGAAAAAAGAACACAAGGAAATGAGAAAGTAAAAGCGCTGTTAAATATAAACCAAAAAAATTGTGTGAATCTAAAACTATATTTGTAGTACAGTACTAATCACTCTGAAGTCTGGAAACAGTACGAGATTTGGTTAATTGCACATGTTCACTGTTATAATGGACAGATTGTTTTATACTCAAGTCTGGCTTTGGATTTCTTTACTCTAAAACAGCAAGGTACTGCTGCCTATTTGCTTATCGATTGCTTCACAAGGTGTGACAGAATTACAAAACTTCTATTGTTATAATGACTGGAGTGAAGGAAATGGGTTTCAGTATGTTACGGGTCCTGAAATGAATCGTTTTCAGTATTCGTCAATCTGGTTTGTGAAATACAGCAGTTTCAGTGATTTATTGTTAAGCTGCTAGTAGAGGTGCACTCAAACCAGAAGATAATACAAAAGGTTTTCAGTAACATCCATTAGAATAGAACATGGATTATGTTTCTGCTTAATTGCTATAATTTGCTTCAGCAGAGTGCATCAGCTAGATTCTGAAACAACATTGATTATTTTCTTATGATGTTTACTAGTGCTTCAATAAGATGCGGAGACAGCAGCTATTTTTTTTCCAAAACAGAGGGACAATACTGCTTATCATTATCATTTGTTTCACCACAGCAGAAACAGCAGATTGTATATACATATTGTTTTGATTTAGAGGCAACAGAGGTTACGACACTGCTTGAGATATGGTGTGCAGATGGAATAAACAAAGAATTCTCTAGTTAATGCAACAGTAATGCGACATAATGGAAAAAACAAAGAACTCTCTGGTTAATGCGACAGATATGGTGTGCAGATGGAATAAACAAAGAATTCTCTGGTGTGCAGATGGAATAAACAAAGAATTCTCTATCGTTTGCTTCATTAATGCGACAGAATAAACAAACAATTCTTTGGTTATGATGGGCAGAATAATTATATTCCAGTTGGCCTTTGTATTATGAAAACAACCAGCTGTGAAAACTCTTTGGCTGCAAATCTACGAATGGTGGGGGTGAAGCGCCGGTACAGATGGAAAATATCCAAAACAGTCTTGAGATATGGTGTGAAAGTACACCCCAGACAAGCAGGCCGGATGTGGCGAGTTATTTTTTTTGAACATAATTGTTCCACAAGTTATGACAGTAGATATAGCTACTTTTTAGAATGCTTATCATCTGTTTCATAAGGTGCAACAACAGAAATAAAATGCTTCTATTGTTGTGATAGCCAGAGGAATAAGGTGTATTACCGATCCTGGAATGAAGTATTTTCAGCCCAGTCAGCAATCTGGTTTGCAAGATGCAGCAGTTCCAATAATTTATCGCTGTAGAAGTGTAGACACGAGCAGGGAATGAATGAATGCAAAGCTCGTATGCTTCAGCTGGTGTTCGAGGTGCAGATCTAGTACAGCAACTCCAGGGCTTTGAATTAATAGCAAAAAGACACAAATTAATATGAAAAAATTAATATAAAAAGAATTAAAGAAAAATACATTCAAAGAACGTGGAGATGTTGGTCGGAGAACCCACGTACACAATTTTGGTCAACCAATCTTAGAAGATTCAGCGAGCAGGGAATGAATGAATGCAAACCCACGTAAAAATTAAGCGAGTGCTCCAGCGGCAACGAAAGAACGACAAATAGCTTAGAAGTTAGAAGATTCACAACCAAACCATCCCAAAGAAATCGCAAGCACTTGAACCATATATAGCAGCCCGATGAAGAACGAAGCAAATCAGTAGCACTATTTTTTTTTTTGAGAGCACGAACATAAAGCAGTGGACGAAAGCGGGAGGGAGAATGATATACGCGCCAGAATGTTTTATTTTAGGTTAAGTGAAAATTTGGGTGTGTAGGACTTTTATGAATCAAACACAGTGTTTTGATGTTCAAAAACAGAAAGAAAAGAATAAGACGCAGCGTTGAATATCTGCAGTTTTAATATAAGTAAACATCATGATATATAACGGATGTTGTTAACCGTACTAAATAATTTACATAAGACCGTTCGGTTTGAAAACCATCGTATTTAGATTATATAGGATGGTTTATTTGATCAACTGTCCTATTAAATTATAGTACAAATAGGACGGTTTACTTTAAACCCGTTCTATATTAAAAATAAGTTTCTTTGACAATTGTTATATAGGACGCTAATTCAACCAACCGTCATATTAAAAGATTTTATATGACATTTTATAAATAACCATCCTATAAAGTAGCGTCCTAAATGACGTTTTTTCTACTAGTATATATATGTGTGCATTCCCTTATGAATTCAGTCCATATTGTATCGCTTAGATACCGTCACATCAAATAGATGTGCACCATGGCTATATGGGTAGTTGTTATAAATCACTCAAGAAAGATGACTTCGGGATGAAGTCTCTTTAAGGGGGGTAGACTGAAATACCCCTAAATAATCACACGTTATTTAAATATATAATTTAAAACATTAAAGTATAAAACGAATATATATGTACATATACACAACGTTACAAAATTATAACGTTGTATATATAACTAAAACACGACAAATAAAATAGTCGTACCCGTATAAAGGTATAAATTAAAAACGTGACATAACAAAATAGTCGTATATATATATATGAACATACAACTAATAACGCGACATGTTAATACAGTCACTTATATACAATAAATAGGCATAATAAGGCTGAAACAAAAAAAGGGAGCAAAGGTGCTCTAGTCGGGATTTAAACCCGAGACCTTTCGTACCATTCCCAAAGCCTTAACCGGTTGAGCTGTGCTCAAATTCAGTAGTAGATACCAACGAATATTAATTAGTAGCTCACTACTAAAGTTACAGAAAAAGAAAGAGAGGAGAAACACTCGACACTCTCCTCTGGAATCGATACTTCAGAAACAAACTGATTCACTTCCATAACGACAGAGCGTATCATTCTCCAGATTGCCATGTACTCCCATGCAACAAGGGAATTGTTTTTCAAAATGCCCATCCCTCTTGAGGATTCCCAAGCGACACTACCATCGACCAACACCCCATACCTATCTCATTATAATCGGTTTCCTCCTCCTCTCTCATTACCTTCGTCTTCTCCAACTTCCACCGAGAGCTGCCCACCATCTCCATGGCTACTGCTCAGTAGTTAGGTAAGTTCCCAAGATTAAACCATGCTCACCCTTCTCCTATGATTTCCTACCTTCAAGAGCTAAACCGTGATCATGTACACCCAGCAGTAAAGACCGAATTGGGAGCTAGAGCAGTGGGAAGTTTCGGTTGAAAAACAGAGAAGGAAGGGAAGCTAGCTCCTTCGTCTTCTCAAGGTAAAACCACACGAAACCCAGCTTGAACTCCTCCTCTATTTCAGTAACAAACCCAGCATGCACTAAGCCTTCTGTTCTCTGTTTTCTTACGTGAGCTTCACCACATTTTACCCACTGTTGTACCGGTGATAGCCATAGCTAATCCTGAGCTCTTCTTTTCTTCCTGTCTGTCTCAACTCATGCAGGAGACAGTAGATAGTACTCAGCTTGGTGAATGAGCAAGACCAATCCAACCTCCCTTGCTTTACTATCCTCGTGAAGGAGAAAAAAAACAAGGTACAGGCCATACCTGTTTCAGTTTGCTCCAAACCATGTCCTTTTCTCTAAGACATCACGGGTTAACCTCTGTGTAATCTATTTCAGTATAGGCAAACTGACCAAGATGCTGTGAGTTCAAGATTTCCGTCAAAGGTGTAACTAAGGAGTGGTCAAGTCACTAGACTGGTGAGTAACTTCTAAACTGATGCAGAATCAGAGAAACAGAAAGAAGGCTAGATCTATCGAAACTGATAATCATGCAAACCTGTAGCATGTAGCCTCGGTATATTAAGTATCTTTGAGTTGCTAACACATTTATCATCTTATGAGTACACCAAGAAGTCTATAAACGTGAGGGTGTTGGAGAAAAACAATAAAAACAGATCACAACAAAAAGAAAAAGAAAAGACTTAGAACAGATGCAACAGCTTATGCTTCTGTTTCTGATAAAATTTGCAACTGCGGTGAAGCTTGAGTGTGTGTGTACTTACATTGCAGAAGTAGTGTGAGGATAGTAAGGGCTAGATTAGAAACTTAAAACCCAGTAATACACATAACTATCTAGGTTAGTAATGAAGGGAAACTGAAAAAGAAAACCAGAATGGAGAATTCTCAGAAATCAGGAGGAAGTTATCAGTTTTGATGTTTCAGTTAGTTTTGAGGTTTTTGTATTTCTGTATAACTGGCTTGTGATGTGGGTTAATGAACCTAAAACATCCTAACACACTCAAGTGAGGGTAAGAACATCTTGAGAAATTAAAACCTAACCTGATGCACAACCATGTAACGGAAAAGAAATTTCATCTGGTGCAGAAGTTTCTGCTGTAGTTTTAGTTTCTGTGTACTCAAACTTT
Source organism: Limonium bicolor (assembly GCA_023374045.1). Taxonomy (NCBI): domain Eukaryota; kingdom Viridiplantae; phylum Streptophyta; class Magnoliopsida; order Caryophyllales; family Plumbaginaceae; genus Limonium; species Limonium bicolor. Next base: position 34,613 of record JAIOTZ010001362.1, read on the forward strand.
CAGTGGCACTAAAGGGGTTACTTTGGGTTGTTCTTGAGTCTGAAATCTTAATGAATTACTAGCTAAATAGGTAAGTAGTTGAAGGAGGTGTAGGTCGATTTAGAAAACCGACAGAGAAAAAAAAACAGTAAGAACACATATAGCAGTTTCTGTTTTAGTTCAGTTTCAGGAACTTCCTGTTGCTGTATAATAATGTTACAGAGAGTTTAAGGTATGGCATAGGATAGTTCAAGAACTTAAAACATTACCAACCCACTTAACTAAGTATG
>JAIOTZ010001363.1:0-34876 GCA_023374045.1 Limonium bicolor
AATTCGTTGCAATAAAACAAGTGTCATATCCACAAGAAAATTGGTTTCTGAATCCCAGGCTTCGGTATATTAGTTAAATGCGAATAAACAGTAAAAAAGGGGTTTAGCCGGAGGCAAGCTTAGTTGTTGTCAATTGAAATGCAATAAAACAGTAGAATGTTTGTGTATGGAATGGATGAGAAGTACCCTAGGATAGTGGGGAATCACATAACTCACACAAAGAACTTCAAAACCATAACTCATCATCTCAATGCCTATTAGAGTTCAACTCATGAATCCCCAAATCATGGGAAATCCAATTCTTACCTAATTAATCAAACCTCTTAATTAAAGGAGGGTCAAGTCATTAAATAGCATTAAGCAAGCACTCTTAATCAATAGTCCTAAGCATTCACTCCCAGAATCAAGAAAGCAAAAGTTAGGGTTTACCCCCTTGTTGGTCTAGTTCCAAACTCAAGCTCAACTATTGAATGAAACCACCATAAATGCAATAAGAGATCAATTTAAAGCATTAATTGATATTGAAGGGGATAAAACAAGAGTAATAAATGAGTTAGGTTTCTAGCATTCAATGAGCAAAATAGGGTCAAACTCTCATCCTAGGATACAAATGAAACTACTCAGCCATAGATAAAGGAAAAAGAAAGGAGAAGGGAGAAATAGCCATTAGAGGAGCTTCCAAGCTTCAATGGAGGTAGAAATCTTCACTTTCTTCTTCCTCCTTTCTCCTCTTCTTTTCTACCTTGTTTTCACCACTCTCTCTCCTATTTCAGGTTGGAGTCGTGTGTGTTGGATAATGGGGAAGGAAGCCCCAAAATGTAGCCTTTTAAAAGAAGTTTCTGGGCAAAAATTCCGTCTGACCGACCTTGCAAGGTCGGTCTCGGGATCGGTCGGACTCTCTCAGAACAAGGCACGTGACAGGTTTTTAAGCTCGACCGACCTTGGACAAGGTCGGTCGATTCCAGTGTGTTTGGGACGGCTTGGGAAGAGTCGGACCGACCTTGACAAGGTCAGTCGGGCCCAGGATGTCCTTCTTTTGTGCCAGAATTCTCCCGATGCTTCCCGTTGGCTTGGCATCCTTCCAGAGGTGCTTGAACATTGATGCATTCTCAGATTAAGCTCTCAAAAAATGTACTCATATGAGTATTTACCTATTTGAATATGTCAAAAGTCTAAGATCACTAATAATCACGAAAATACTCCATAAAGTGGTGAATAAGTCATGCACCGAATAAAATGGCTGTGAATAAAGACCTTGAAAAGCACTATTTCACCACTTATCAACTCCCCCACACTTATCTATTTGCTTGTCCTCAAGCAAAATTAGCTAAGGACCCACAAAAAGAAGGAACATTTAAAGCAAGCAAGTGTTTAGATGAATTCTTGAATTCATGTGAGCAAAATTTGTGAAAAACCTCAAGAGGAGTGCAACCAACCTTCTCATGGTGACATGGGTGTGCTTAGGGCAAATGAAAATATAGAGTTTCGGGGTATGATCTAGAGTGCTTCCGAGTTCTTACAGATTATGGAACTTGGAGAACTTTTACCATGGCCAACTTCTCTCAAGAATGGGCATTGAGGAAAACAAAAGGAAAAATAGAGATTTGCATTTGATTCACTTTTGCAACAAGAGATGAGGAGAGATAATTTGGCATTTTGCCTTGCTTCAATGAACACTCAACTCTCATTTGTTGGTTACCTATGGTGTCTCTCAAGTTCCTTTTCAACATTTTTCACAAGGAAGCACCCCTTAGCAATCCCTAGATGAGAAGGTAGAAAGAACCCCTAAGCAATAAAAATTCACCAAGATATGGATTTATGATTGCACCGCACATAAGTGCTCCTCAAGAGAGAACTTTTGAAAAAAATTTGGTGGAAAATTCCAAGAATTCATGGAAAAACTTGCTTACTATAAATATAACTCATACATGGAAGCTATAGATATATATGAGAAAACTGAGCAGTGCACCAAAAAGAAAAGGTCGTTTCCCCCACACTTGAATGGGACAATGTCCTTATTGTTCAAAGAAAAGCTCATGGAAAACAAACAGAAGACCTTTTTGAAGCACTAGACATGGAGTAAGCAAAACGGGTATTGCATTGTGTAAATGTGAAAAGGTTAGAGAACTAGTACTCCCCTGATAAAGATGATTTGGTGGTGGGGTTCCCCCACACTTGCGAGTGTGCATAGTCATGGAAGCGCTAGCTCCGACAGGAAGAGTCGAAGATCCTAGGAAAAATTGACAAGAGTTTCTCTTGAATTTCTCCTAACTCACTTTGGGGTGTTCTTGAGTTCAGTTGATATATCTACAATGCAAAGTCAAAAAGAAACTAGGAGCAAAATGGATTCCAGAGAATTCACAAAAATGCCATAGTTAGATAGCCAAAAGGGGACTCATAAATGAGTCCCATAGTAGAGTATTCAAAAAGGTGCTTAAAACACCAGAGTGCAGAAGGTAAGTACGACAATGCGAAAGTAAGGGAAGTTTAAAGTACAAACATAACAAACATCTAAATGAAATGTAACAGTCTAAAGAGAATCACAAGATAGATGAAACAAGCAGAAAAACAATGGCATGGCATCCTGAGATCATAAGATGGTTACGGGGGAGGAGCACCACCACGCGCCGCCTGCTCGCTAAGGTACTGCATGTGGGCGTCCATCTGACGCTGGTGCTCCACCATGAGGCGCTGGTGCTCAGCCATCTGTTGCCAAAACTCCTCGAGCTGCTCCGAGGTCATGGCACCGGTCGGCAGTGGAGGAGGTAAAGCGAGGAATGGACCAGACGAGGAGGTTGCACCCCTGTTCTACCTATGCTCAGTGGTCGCCTTGTGCCACCCGTCGTCATCGCGAACAAAGCCCGTCTTCCGCGGAGAGGTGGCGGAGATAGGATCCATAGGTAAGCTCTCCACCTCACCTGCTCTGGGCTCGACTCTGAAGCGAGCAAACATCCTCTGTAGAAAGTGAGGAAAACCCAAATAGTGGGTATCCTTCTTCTCGACGATGTGGCAGAGGTGGGCCATGATGAGATCAGAGAGGGAGAGGGGGTTGTTGGGGTCCGGCGCCACCATGTAGTCCATTAAGTAACAGTCCGTGGCGTTGAGATCCTTGCTATCTCTAGGAAGGAGGTTGTGGCGGATAAGAGCAAGCATGATCCGCCTCACCGGATCATCCACCATCTGTGGGGTCATGGTGAGCCTGACGTCGGTCCCTTCCTGTTTCTTACGACGCGTCTGAACCTGGAGGGTGCTGAGGTAGTGACGCCGGTGGTCATTGAGGTCGGCAGGGTGGTCATTGAGGTCGGAAAGGTGGATGCATTAGGAAAGTCAGGCTCTTGGTTTGGGGCAGCAGTGTTTCTCCTAGCGCGGCGTGGTCGATTGGTCATTGTTCTGCAAAACAAAGAAAGAAAAGGAAACACAAAATAGAAAAAGGAAAAAATAGCAACCATTGAAATGTTAGAGAATAATTAGGATGACAATAAGGAAGTGGCAAAACATTAAGCATGAAGCACATTAAAGAGCAAAAGAAACGACGTTTGTTTGGAAAATTTTTGACAGAGTCCCCCCTGTTTTTCTATCCTTCCCCGGTTCTAAGAACCTCCACATTTTCACCCAAAATAATGTCATTTTCATCTCTCTCGGCACACCAACTGATTAGACAACCCAAAATGTTATTAAGCTCACCACAATTCACCAAAATTCACAATTTATGCCCCAACCCATGTAATCGCATAATTGCGCGGCATTAGAAATGTTAAGATCAACATTTGACAGCAATTAAACAGCATTCCTTGCAGCACTCTCAAACCCATAGCGCAAGTAAAACGACAAGGATAAAGCAATTTAGGCCCTTAATGATAAAAATCACCACGTATACGAAAAATCAACCAATTCTCACTCTTTCAGCACACATTTCCATACAAATCCTAGAATCACTATCTATGAGCACTCTAAATTGCTAAGTTCACAAAAATTCAAAAATTTCAGGAAAAGGCTCTGTTTGGTTCGCATGAATGTGAACCCTAAATGCAATTTGCATTAAAAAACACCAAATTGACAAATTAGTGGGGAAATGACATACCTTAGTGATTTGTAGAAGTAGTTAAGCAAAAAATTGGACAATTTGGGCACAAAAACGATTTTGGGGGCGATTTGAGGAGGGTTAGGGATTTGGGTGCAATTTGGGTGGGGCTGGTGCGGCTTAAGCAGGTTGAAGACGCAACCGTCGGACGCGGGAGGGCGGAGGCGGCGCCGAAGTGCGGAGGTCGTCGGAGGTCGGCGTGGTGCTTTGATAAGTGGTGAAATAATGCTATTTAAGAGATTTCATTTATATTCTATTGGATGCATAACTTGTTTCACCACTTAATAGAGTGTTTTAGTGATAAATAGTTAACTAATAGAGTTTAATCTCTTGATAGGTAAAAGCTCATTGAGCATACTTTTGAGCTTCCTTTGAGTTAGTAGCATTCATCAACGGATCCCTCATCCTTCAAGCTTTCCAATGCCGCAAACGGGGAGCAATTCCGAGCCATAATGAAGATTCTAGGCCCAGAGGAAGTTAGAGCCAATTTCAGGAGCATGTCCGACCCACAGGTCCGACCCACTCTGGGTCGGACAGCCGGTCTCCCAGACACCCAGTTACTGGAATCGTCCGACCCATAGCCTGGTCGGATATGGGTCGGACATAATAATTTTTCTCACGTGCTGTCTTCTTCGGAGGCCGTCCGACCCACGGGTCCGACCCAGTCTGGGTCGGACGGACTGAAAATCTGCCCAGATCTGCGTTTTTAAAAGCTGATTCTGGGGACTCTTTTCTCATTATCAAATTCACCCGACTCCAACCCTAAACAGACGAGAAAGAGGCGAAAATAGAAGAGAAAAGAAGAGGAGAAGAGAAGAGAAGAAAGGAGGAAGAAGGAAGTGAAGATCTCTACCTCCATTGAAGCTTGGAAGCTCCTCCAATGGCTAATTCTTCCTTTTCTTTGCTCTTTCCTCTAGCTATGTCTGAGTAGTTCCATTTGTATCCTAGGATGAGGGTTTGAACCCATTTTGCTCATTGAATGCTAGAAACCTAACTCATTAATTACTCTTGTTTTATTCTCTTCAATATCAATTAATGCACTAAACTGATCTCTTATTGCATTTATGGTGGTTCCATTCAATATTTGAGCTTGAGTTTGGAACTAGACCAAGAAGGGAGTAAACCCTAACCTTTGCTTTCTTGATTTTGGAAGTAAATGCTTGGGGCTATTGTTTAAGAGTGCTTGCTTAATGCTATTTGATGACTTGAACCTCCTTTAATTAAGGGGTTTGATTATTTGGGTAAGAATTGGATTTCCCATGATTTGGGGATTCATGAGCTAAACTCTAATAGGCACTGAGATGATGAGTTATGGTTTTGAAGTTCTTTGAGTGAATTGGGTGATTCCCACTATCCTAGGGTACTCTCCCCATCCATTCCATTCACAAACATTTTACTGTTTTTATTGCATTTCAGTTAACAAAACAAACAACCAAGCTTGCCTCTGGCTAAACCCCCATTTTACTGTTATTTTGCACTTAACTATTATACCGAAGCTTGGGATTTAGAAACCAATTTCCTTGTGGATACGACACTTGTTTTACTGCAACGAATTGGGTGCACTTGCCCATTTTAGCTAGGTTTAATTACTATGTATGTAATTTTCCCAACAAGTTTATGGCGCCGTTGCCGGGGAAATTGATTATTCAATTTCCCTTGGTTCGGTACTTAGTTTTTGTGCATTTAGTACTTTTATCTATTTTTTTCATTTGTGGTATTTATGTTTTTAGTTGTTGTTTATATTTTAACATATCCATCTACTTAAGAGCGTTTGGTGTTGGTGCATTTAGGTACCTTCTGTTTTTCTCGGTGTATGCCAAACACTCGAGCCAAAGGATCCCCACTCGTTAGTCCGAGACCCGAGCTCGAGCGTTCATTGTTGAGGGCCATCCGAACTGTGAAAAATTCAATCATGAATGACCCACCGGAGGTTGAAAACAACGGGAACCAACAACAATGGCTCTCAAAGACTACAACCAGCCGGACACCGAAGGGAGACCTTCAGCCATAGTCCTACCGGAATTGACGCCTCAAGAGACCGGACAATGGGTATTCAAGACCCATTACATCACTGCTGTCCGGGATTTAGGAAAATTCAGTGGAGCAAATCCCGATGAGGCTCCCAACCCTAAGTCAATTCCTCGACTTTTGCAACTCATTTGGCAAAACTGGAAATGTTGACCAGAGGATACGCCTGCAGCTTTCCCTCACTCACTGTCCGACTCTGCATCAAGATGGTATAGGAGCTTACCGTCAAAATCAATCCATACTTGGGCACAAATGGCTCAACAATTTCTTGCCAAGTATTACCCCACTAGTAGAACAAGGCAATTAATTGGAGAGATCAATACCTTTTGCCAAGAACCGGGAGAGACGTTATACGATGCATGGGATAGATTCAAAAACATGTTGATGAATTGTTCCCACCACGGTTTGGACGACCAATCACTATGTCTATCATTTTTCAACGGTCTCGATGACCAGAATAGACTACTTGTGAACTCCTCATCTGGAGGAAGCTTTATGACTAAGTCACCTCAAGAGGGGATGGCACTCCTAGAGGAGATGACTAGTAACATAAGGCAATGGTCTAGGCAAAAGGGGAGAGCACCAAGAGCAGCTGGTCTCTTACATGTTGAACCCACCGACCACCTTTCCGCTCAACTATCTTCACTCACCAAGATGGTGGAGAAGCTAGCTATAGCTCAAAAAGAAACAACAAAGTCTATAGCTTCTTCATCGTCACCCTCTCCATCTACTTCTACTTCTACTCCAATCCAAGAGGGGTGTGCAATTTGTGCGGGTCCTCACGAGACCCACTTTTGCGAAGGCAAGGTTTATGCCGATCCACGTGAGGATGTAAACTTTGTAGGCAACCGCCCCGGATACAACTACAACCAACAAAACGCCCCATGGAGGAACCATCCAAACTTCTCATGGAGAAGTAATGACCAAACCTAAGGGGGAGCTGGCAATGCTTCCAACAATCCCACGGGCTACCGGTCACAAGGGTCGACTCAAATGTCCAACCCACAAATGGGTTACCGACCACAAGGAGCACCTCCGGGCTTTCAACAACAACACCACAACAACACAACCAACCACATCAACACACATCATCCTCCACCCACGGATGCCAATGCCGAGCTAAGAGACATGATGAAAAATCTTGTCTCGGCTGTGCACTCTAAAGCGGCTGACTTGGATGCTTTTAAAGCAAGTCAAGAAGCCACCAACAAAAGGGTTGAGTCCCAACTTGAAAGCATCTCTCAACAACTTGCTCAAAGACAACCGGGTGTTTTTCCAAGTCAAACGCAGCCCAATCCAAGAGAGCAAGCAAAAGCGGTAACACTAAGGAGTGGGAGACTCCTTGATCCGTCATGCTCACATGAGGACATGAAGTCCCAAGAAGATGAAGCTCAAGAAGAAGAGCAAGAGATTGTTGAGGAACCACCACCTCCACCTAAGGAAGTTTCCAAGGAGAAGGAGTCTCCTGAACCTTCTACTTCTACTACTCTTGCAAAACATCTTCCCCCTCTTCCTTTTCCCAATAGACTCAAAAAGAAAAATTTGATGAACAATTTGGGAAGTTTCTAAGCATTTTCAAGAAATTAACAATTAATATTCCTTTTTCTGATGCTTTGAAACAGATGCCGATCTACGCTAAGTTCATGAAGGACATCATAGCGAACAAAGATCGCTGGAGGAAACAGAAACCGTTCACCTCACAGAAGAAGTGTCGGCGGTTCTACAACGAAGCCTACCTCCAAAGCTTGGAGATCCCGGTTTACCTATTGTCCCTTGCTTTATTGGTGAAATTGACTGTGGTAGTGGGTTATGTGATCTAGGTGCTAGTATCAATCTTATGCCTCTCTCAACTTTTAATAAGCTTGGAATTGGTAAATGCACTCCCACTCCCATTCAATTGCAACTAGCGGATAGATCTTTGGTTGTCCCTAAAGGGAAGGTAGAAGACTTGGTAGTGACTGTTGGTTCATTTGTCTTCCCAGCTGATTTCATTGTAATAGACATGGAAGAGGACCAGAGAGTGCCACTAATTTTGGGCAGACCTTTCATGAGAACTGCTAGGGCCCTCATAGATGTGGAGAAAGGCAAAATAATTCTGCGACTTCATGATGATAAATTAGAATTTGACATGTCTAAAGTAGTGAAGAGACCCTCACAGGCTGAGGCTGTTTTTGCTATAGATGTCGTAGATTCAATTGTGCAGGATCACTCTCTCTCTCTTGTTAAAACTGATGCTCTTGAATTAGCTTTGTTTGAGGCTTGTGTTGAACAGGAATTTCACCCAGACATGATTGAAATGGTGGCTGAGTTGAACAGCAGATTTTCTGGCTATAGACCACGCTATCCACCACCTGAACCATTGGAACGAGCTGCTCAGAAGCCGTTGCCGTCGGTTGAAAAGCCTCCCACTGTGGAGATGAAACTTCTACCTTCTCATTTAAAATATGTTTATCTGACTGAACCTTGTGATCTACCTGTCATTATCTCCTCCTCCCTCACAGGTGAACAAGAGGACAGTTTGTTAAAGGTGCTTCGAAACCACAAGGGGGCAATTGGTTGGTCAATCTTTGATATAAAGGGTATCAATCCCCATTTCTGTACTCATCGAATCTTCATGGAGGACAACTACAAGCCACTCGTTCAACCTCAAAGGCGGCTCAACCAATATGAAAGAGGTAGTTAAAAAAGAGGTCCTGAAGCTACTCGACTCCGGGATCATCTACCCCATATCCGACAGTCATTGGGTGAGTCCAACCCAAGTGGTACCAAAGAAAGGTGGAATCACGGTGGTGCCAAATAAAGAGGGTGAGCTGATCCCCCAAAGAACAACAACCGGTTGGAGAGTGTGCATCGATTACCGGAAGTTGAATACGGCTACAAGAAAAGATCACTTCCCCTTGCCCTTCATCGACCAAATGCTAGAGAGGTTAGCCGGGCAAGACTTTTATTGCTTTCTTGATGGCTATTCGGGGTACTTCCAAATCCCCATAGCCCCTGAAGATCAAGAGAAGACCACCTTCACATGCCCTTATGGAACGTTCGCATATAGAAGAATGCCCTTCGGGTTATGCAATGCTCCCGCAACGTTCCAAAGGTGTATGATGGCAATCTTCTCCAACTTTATCGAAAAAAGCATGGAAGTTTTCATGGACGATTTCTCGGTCTTTGGGCTCAACTTCGACTCTTGCCTAGAGAATTTAGATGCCATTCTCTCCCGATGTGAGGAAACCAATCTAGTACTCAATTGGGAGAAATGCCATTTCATGGTGAGAGAAGGGATCGTCCTCGGGCACCAGATCTCCTCCAAAGGGATTGAAGTTGACCGGGCCAAGGTCGAAGTCATCGAGAAGCTACCACCACCCACTTCAGTTAGAGACATTAGAAGCTTTCTTGGCCATGCCGGGTTCTACAGAAGGTTCATCAAGGACTTTTCCAAAATCTCCAAACCTCTGTGTGACCTTTTAGCCAAAGAGGCAAAATTTGACTTCAATGAAGACTGTCTGAAATCTTTCAACACTCTCAAGGAGTGCCTCATCTCACCCCCGATAGTTGTGTCACCAGATTGGGCCTTCCATTTGAAATAATGTGTGATGCAAGCGACTATGCAGTGGGGGCAGCCCTATGTCAAAAAAGGGAGAAGATTCTAAGAACTATCTACTATGCGAGCAAGACACTCAACGATGCTCAGAAAAACTATGCCACAACCGAGAAGGAGCTCCTAGCGGTTGTCTTTGCATTAGATAAGTTCCGTTCTTACCTCTTGGGCAGTAAGGTGATTGTGCATACGGACCACTCCGCCTTAAAATATTTGTTTGCTAAGGAGGACGCCAAGCCGAGGTTGTTGAGATGGATTTTGTTGCTGCAAGAGTTTGAGATCGAAATCCGAGATAAACCGGGTGTGCAGAATGTGGTGGCCGACCACCTCTCTCGCATGGAAGTGCCCGATGAAGGTGTACCTATAAACGACTTCTTTCCGGATGAGACTATTTTTGTGATCAAGGAGGCTGATGACCCTTGGTATGCGGACTTCGCAAATTATTTGGCAAGGGGAGTGGTCCCACCGGAGATGACCTACAACAAAGAAAGAAATTCTTTCCGACGTCAAGAGGTATTTCTGGGAGGACCCTTTTCTTTTCAAGGTTTGTGCTGATGGGGTGATCCGGAGATGTGTGCCCATGAGTGAAGTGCAGGAAATTCTGATTCACTGTCACTCGGGTGAAGCCGGAGGACACCACGGTCCGGCACGAACAGCAGCCAAGATTCTTCAAGCCGGGTTTTTCTGGAAAACCCTTCATAAAGACTGCCACTCGTTCGTTGCCTCCTGTGACCAATGTCAGAGGCTTGGGAACACTTCTCGAAAGCATGAGATGCCGCTCAACATAATGATAGAGGTTGAGCCGTTTGATTTGTGGGGTATCGATTTCATGGGCCCCTTCCCATCTTCTTGCTCCAACTTGTTTATTCTAGTGGCGGTCGACTATGTGACCAAGTGGGTTGAAGCAATTGCAACCCCACTAATGATGCCAAGGTTGTGATAAAATTTCTGAAGAAAAACATTTTCACCCGGTTCGGGGTACCGAGAGCCATATTGAGTGATGGCGGGTCTCATTTTTGCAACAAACAATTTGAAGCGCTGATGAGTAAATATGGAGTGAGACACAAGGTTGCCCTTCCTTATCACCCTCAATGTAATGGCCAAGCTGAGGTCACCAACAGAGAGCTTAAATGGATCCTCCAAAAGACTGTCAACTCCTCAAGGAAGATTGGTCCATGAAGCTTGATGATGCATTGTGGGCATATAGGACCGCCTACAAAACTCCAATCGGTATGTCCCCGTTCCGGCTTGTTATGGGAAGGCTTGTCACTTGCCGGTTGAATTAGCGCATAAGTCATATTGGGCGGTGAAGGCCCTCAACTATGACCTCAAGAGCGCCGGTGACAAGAGGTTCCAATTGACCGAGTTAGAGAGATTCGGGAGGAAGCCTACGAAAACAACCTCATCTATAAAGAGAAGGCCAAGAAATGGCATGATAAGATGATTATGAAGGGAGTTTCACGAAGGTGACCGGGTTCTCCTCTACAACTCAGGTTGAAGTTATTCCCCGGGAAGTTAAGTCTCATTGGGCTGGCCCTTTTACTGTCACGAAGGCCACCCCCTATGGAGCTTATGAGCTGAAGAACGTCAAGGGGGAGACTTTCATGGTCAACGGTTCCGGCTAAAGCATATCAAGGAGACATTCAAAAGGTTGAAGCTCGGGCTCTTTACTTAAGAGACCCTCCAGGTTCCATCTAACCTTACTACGGTCTAGCCAAAGACCTTAAAAAGACGGGCAGCTTTTCGGGAGGCAACCCGGACTCCTTTCCATCTCTTTAAGCAATTCTATTGTATAATGTTTGTAGTTCTTTTTGGTGTGTGTGGTTGTTTATTTTAGCTGTTTTTGTTGTTTTTTGGTTTTATGGGCTTGTGATTGCTGATAATGTTTTGGGAGCAAAACAAAAGAATTTGGGAAATTTTTGATCCTCCGACCCACGTCCGACCCACTGTGGGTCGGACGCTTGATTTCGAAACCCCCTTCTGGAATGGTCCGACCCACAGCTCTGGGTCGGATCTGGGTCGGACAGGCTAAAAAAACCCGACTTTCTGGAATGGTCCGACCCACAGTCCTGGGTCGGATCTGGGTCGGACAGCTTAAATTTTGAAACTCGACTTTCTGGAATGGTCCGACCCAGTCCTGGGTCGGAACTGGGTCGAACCGGCTATAAAATTTGAAAAAAACACGTTTTATTTTCTCCCTCTCTTTCTTCCCTTTCTTTCTTTCTTCCTTTCCCTCACGCCTGCAACCCGACCCCCATTTCTCCTCTCCCTCTGTCACACTCCCCAGCACCCACGCACCACCACCACCACGCCGCGCCACCACTGCCCGCACTTGCCGCCGCCTTGCCTCCGACCGCCCCACTCCGACTCCGCCGTCTCCGACTCGAGCCAGCCACCCACGCCCTAGCCCAGCCCTTCTCTCCAATCTGAAACCCTAAACCCCCAAATCGAACTCCCATTCGATTTAAGCCCCAAATCTGTCACATTTCTACTATTTTTTCCACATCCAAACACTTAGGTATGTGATTCTAACTCTATATTGTCAAATGTCAAATTTTTTTTTATGCAAGTTACAATTTGGGCTTAAATTAGGTCGAACCAAACAAGGCTTTGGGTGGAATTTCTGCATTGTGGGGTCTTTAATGGTGCAAATGTTTTTAATTGATAATGTTCGGCTTTGTGTGTGTACTTAGGCTAGACACTGTGGCTTTTTGATGGTGGAGACATGATATGCGTACCCTTAGTGTTTTATATTAACTCTCACCTAATATATCATGTTGTGGCATACTTGGATGAATTGTGAATGTTTTAATGATGTCAATGCCTCCAATTGCTAATGTTGGGCTCGGTGTGTGGAATTGGTCTAGAAGTTGTAGTTGATGGTTGGTGCTAGCACACTTGGTATACTAGATGCTCTAGCTTGAATTTTATCCAATGCGCACTGTTGTTGTTCCAATTGATAATGCTAGTACCATACTCATGTGGCGGGTTGCTTAGCAACTCTTTTTGCTCTTCAATTGATAAACTACATAAGGCAATGAACTTCCCTGAGTGAGAATTGAGGGTTCTCAACTTATGCGAAATGGGATGACTTATTGAATTGCTTGGTACATTTTGTGCTTTGTGATGGGTTGGTGCTATTGGGATGCTACACTATTTAAATGACAGCCTACGGGCTAATTTGTGGAGGTTCTTCGAACCGGGAGGAGTGTAGAAAAACGGGGGAGACTCTGTCCAAATTTACAATTTCCGTTGCACTTTTCTCTTTTACTTCTCTTATTTTTAACCTTTCATCTAACTCTTTCTCTTTTGTTTGTCATTTCTTTTTGTTGTGTGTTCTTTTGTTTGATTTTGCTGTTTCAGAACAATGAGTGGACGACCCCGACGCACCCAGAAGCGCAAGAGTGGCGCAAGTTCCTCTCAGGCGATCGAGCTCGCCCCTGTGCCTTCCGGTCCACCAGAGGGCCTTCTTGACGGCCGATTCATTAATGAGGAGGCGAGGAGCTGGTACCACAACCCGCGCGTACGGGAATTTGTGCGCGAGCGCACGGTCGACCCCGAGCTGATTTCTGACCTCAACCTCCAGGAGGTGATGGAGCGCACCAACTGGGGGTGTGTCTTGAGCATGGGCGGCCAGTACTGCCCTCGGTTGGTCAAAGAGTTCTACGCAAATGCGACCAGCGAGAAGGAGTACGGGACCTCTACCGTTGTCTCACATGTCGCGGGCCGCCGCATTCGGATCACCACAGAGACATTCCTCCGCTTCCTCCGACTGCCGATCGAGGACCTCTAGTACACCACCTGCATCTCCGTCGGCGATCTCACAGCTCACCGGAGGCACTACCTCAGCACCCTCCCTGTCCAGCGCCGCAAGAAGAACGCAGGGACAGAGGTTCGACTCATCATGACCTTGAACATGGTCACTGACCCCGTGAGAAGGGTCATGCTCGCACTCCTTCGCCACAACATCCTCCCACGGGACAGCAAAGACCTGAACCAGATGGATTGTTACATGATAGATTACATGGTCGAGCCGGACCCAGACCATCCCCTCTCTCTCTCTCCGGCCTGATGTTCCGCCACCTACAGCATATCGTGAAGCAGCGGAACACTCACCATCTGGGCTTCCCACATTTCCTGTACAGCCAGATTGTCCACCAAGGCGTCTCGGCTGCTGGTGAGCCGGTGTCCGACCCCATGGACTTCATTCATGGCTATGCCATGCAGCGGATGGATTCTCTTGGGACGGGACGACTTGGGTGAAGGACCTTGTAGACGATGAGCCGCAGAGCGCCGGTTCCTCCTCCTCCGGAGCAGCAGTCACCAGCGCCCCCCTCCTTGCCCTGCCACCACCACCACCAGCCACTATCTCTCGGCAGGAGTTCGAGGAGCGCATGGCCGCTTATCAGCGCCAGATGCAGGCCGAGATGGAGGCCCGGATGCAGCGCATGAGAGACGAGTTCCGCTCTGGTGCCCCCCTCCTCAGTAGCCGGTTGTTGGTGTCCCCCCCTCCCCGAGACTTGTATTTTAAAATACTGTGGTGTTGCATGTGGAGTATTGTTCTGTTTATGTGGTTGACACTTCTTTTCCACTTTACATCTCTCGTACTTTCTCTTTCCTTAAACTATTATGTTGTATGCACTATTTCCGGATTTTATGCTAGTAGACTCATCGATGAGTCTCCTCTTTCTATCTAACCATGGGCTATTAGTGTATTCCTCGGAATCCTGTTGTGCATTGTTTATTTTTGTCTATGTATTGTAGAACCTTACATGCTGCGAGCAAGCACCCTGCAAGGCTGAGAACGACACATGCAAGAGAAATTCTTGCGAAATTTTCCTGGGTCCGACTTGACTCGTTGGAGGTAGCGCTTAAACGGCCCCGGACACTCTCAAGTGTGGGGGAATCCTTTGCCCACTTCACGTCTTAACAGGGGAGTACTAGTTCGCTTAATACTTACACAATGCCTTATCACTTTTAGTCCTCTATGTTTCGTGCTTCAAACACAAGGTCTCCTGTTTGTTTCCCTTTGGGTTTTGCTTTGCACAATGAGGACATTGTCCTGCTCAAGTTTGGGGGAAATGACCTTTACTCTTTGATGCACTTTTCAATCTCCCTATACATATCTAAAACTGCCATAAAGTAGTTTCATTTGTAGTAAGCAAGTCTTTCCATGAATGCTTCGAACTTTCCACCTAATTTTTCAAAAAAAAAATCTCTTTAGGAGCAATTAATTGCGGTGTTTCCATAAATCCCTTTCTTGGTGAATTTTTAATGCTTAGGGGTTCTTTCTGATCTTCTCATCTAGGGATTGCTAAAGGGTGTTTCCTCGTGGAATTTTACAAGGACTTGAGAGGCACCATCGGTAACCAACAAATGAGAGTTGAGTGTTCTGTGAAGAAAGGCAAAATGCCAAAGGCACAATGCCAAAATTATTTCGTCTCATCTCTTGTTGCAAAAGAAAATCAAATGCCAATCTCTATTTTTCCTTTTGTTTTCCTCAATGCCCATTCTTAGAGAAGTTGGCCATGGTAAAAGTTCTCCAAGTCCAAAGATCTTTAAGCACTTGGAAACACTCTAGATCATACCCCGAAGCTCTATATTTTTATTTACCCTAAGCACACCCATGTCACCATGAGAAGGTTGGTTGCACTCCTATTGAGATTTTTCCACAATTTTGCTCACCAAAGTTCAAGAATTCATCTAAATACTTGCTTGCTGTAAATGTTCCTTCTTGCTATGGGCTCCTAGCAAATTTTGCTTGAGGACAAGCAAATAGATAAGTGTGGGGGAGTTGATAAGTGGTGAAATAATGCTATTTTAAGAGCTTCATTTACTTTTATTCTATTGGATGCATAACTTGTTTCACCACTTAATAGAGTGTTTTAGTGATAAATAGTTAACTAATAGAGTTTAATCTCTTGATAGGTAAAAGCTCATGTTGAGCATACTTTTGAGCTTCCTTTGAGTTAGTAGCATGCATCAACGGATCCCTCATCCTTCAAGCTTTCCAATGCCGCAAACGGGGAGCAATTCCGAGCCATAATGAAGATTCTAGGCCCAGAGGAAGTTAGAGCCAATTTCAGGAGCATGTCCGACCCACTCTGGGTCGGACAGCCTGGTCTCCCAGACACCCAAGTTACTGGAATCGTCCGACCCATAAGCCTGGGTCAGATATGGGTCGGACATACTTAATTTTTCTCACGTGCTGTCTTCTTCGGAGGCCGTCCGACCCACGGGTCCGACCCAGTCTGGGTCGGACGGACTGAAAATCTGCCCAGATCTGCGTTTTTAAAAGCTGATTCTGGGGACTCTTTTCTCATTATCAAATTCACCCGACTCCAACCCTAAACAGACGAGAAAGAGGCGAAAATAGAAGAGAAAAGAAGAGGAGAAGAGAAGAGAAGAAAGGAGGAAGAAGGAAGTGAAGATCTCTACCTCCATTGAAGCTTGGAAGCTCCTCCAATGGCTAATTCTTCCTTTTCTTTGCTCTTTCCTCTAGCTATGTCTGAGTAGTTCCATTTGTATCCTAGGATGAGGGTTTGAACCCATTTTGCTCATCGAATGCTAGAAACCTAACTCATCAATTACTCTTGTTTTATTCTCTTCAATATCAATTAATGCACTAAACTGATCTCTTATTGCATTTATGGTGGTTCCATTCAATATTTGAGCTTGAGTTTGGAACTAGACCAAGAAGGGAGTAAACCCTAACCTTTGCTTTCTTGATTTTGGAAGTAAATGCTTGGGGCTATTGTTTAAGAGTGCTTGCTTAATGCTATTTGATGACTTGAACCTCCTTTAATTAAGGGGTTTGATTATTTAGGTAAGAATTGGATTTCCCATGATTTGGGGATTCATGAGCTAAACTCTAATAGGCACTGAGATGATGAGTTATGGTTTTGAAGTTCTTTGAGTGAATTGGGTGATTCCCACTATCCTAGGGTACTCTCCCCATCTATTCCATTCACAAACATTTTACTGTTTTTATTGCACTTCAGTTAACAAAACAAACAACCAAGCTTGCCTCTGGCTAAACCCCCATTTTACTGTTATTTTGCACTTGACTATTATACCGAAGCTTGGGATTTAGAAACCAATTTCCCTGTGGATACGTCACTTGTTTTACTGCAACGAATTGGGTGCACTTGCCCATTTTAACTAGGTTTAATTACTATGTATGTAATTTTCCCAACAAGCTTCGCTGGTGAGGGAGAACGGGGTTGCGCAGGAGGGAGAACTGGAGTGGGGTGGCGATTTTCTGGGTTGGCTAGTAGCAGGGGTTCACGTCGGGCGGTAGGGGAAAGGGAAATAAAGGAAATAAAACAAAGGGGCCGATTTTTTTTAATGAAACGCGTCGTTTACCTCTTTTTTTTCAAAATTTTCGACCCGACCGACCTTGCAAGTCCGGTCGCAAGGTCGGTCTAAGTCAGTGTGTTACCGGTTCAAAATTTTTGACCCGACCGACCTTGCAAGTCGGGTCGCAAGGTCGGTCGATTCCAGAATGTTTTGGTTTTGAAATTTTTTCGACCCGACCGACCTTGCAAGTCTGGTCGCAAGTCAGTCTAAGTCAGAATGTTTTGGTTTTGTAAAAATTGGACTCGACCGACCTTGCAAGTTTGGTCTCAAGGTCGGTCCAAGTCAGTAGCTTGACGATTTGGAAATTTTGGACTCGACCGACCTTGCAAGTTCAGCCCTATGGTCGGTCGAGACCAGAATCTCGCAAAATGTTTGTTTTCTTGCCCACAACACTTATCATCAACCACAAATAGATTCAACACGCAACAATAACCAGAACATACAATAATAAAAGCATAAAACAAACAACTAACTAACATAACTAAAATGAGAAAATAATGCAAGGTAAAGACGCAAATAGTCCGGGTTGCCTTCCGGAAAGCTGTCCGTCTTTTTAAGGTTTTTGGCTAGACCATATTGAAGGTTAGAAGGAACCTGGAGGGTCTCTTAAGTAAAGAGCCCGAGCTTCAACCTTTTGAATGTCTCCTCGATGATGATGCTTTATCCGGGAACCGTTGACCATGAAAGTCTCCCCCTTGACGTTCTTCAGCTCAAAAGCTCCATAAGGGGCGACCCTTGTGACAGTGAAAGGGCCAGCCCAATGAGACTTTAACTTCCCGGGGAATAACTTCAACCTCGAGTTGTAAAGGAGAACCCGGTCACCTTCGTGAAACTCCCGCTTCACAATCATCTTATCATGCCATTTCTTGGCCTTTTCTTTGTAGATGCGGTTATTTTCATAAGCTTCCTCCCGAATCTCTTCTAACTCGGTCAATTGGAACCGTCTCTTGTCACCGGCGCTCTTGAGGTCATAGTTGAGGGCCTTCACCGCCCAATATGACTTATGCGCTAATTCAACCGGCAAGTGACAAGCCTTCCCATAGACGAGTCGGAACGGGGACATACCGATTGGAGTTTTGTAGGCGGTCCAATATGCCCACAATGCATCATCGAGCTTCATTGACCAATCTTTCCTTGAGGAGTTGACTATCTTTTGGAGGATCCACTTGAGCTCTCTGTTGGTGACCTCAGGTTGGCCATTACATTGTGGGTGATACGGAAGGGCAACCTTGTGTCTCACTCCATATTTATTCATCAACGCTTCAAATTGTTTGTTACAGAACTGAGATCCGCCATCACTCAATATGGCTCTCGGCACCCCGAACCAGGTAAAAATATTCTTCTTCAGAAACTTGATCACAACTTTGGCGTCATTAGTCGGGGTTACAATTGCTTCAACCCACTTGGTCACATAGTCGACCGCCACAAGAATAAACAAGTTGGAGCAAGAAGATGGGAAGGGGCCCATGAAATCGATACCCCACAAATCAAACGGCTCGACCTCTATCATTATGTTGAGAGGCATCTCATGCTTGCGTGAAGTGTTCCCGAGCCTCTAACATTGGTCACAGGAGGCAAAGAACGAGTGGCAATCCTTATGAAGTTTTTTCTAGAAAAACCCGGCTTGAAGAACCTTGGCCGCTGTTCGTGCCGGACCGTGGTGTCCACCGGCTTCACCCGAGTGATAGTGAATCAAAATTTCCTGCGCTTCACTCATGGGCACACATCTCCGGATCACCCCATCAGCATAAACTTTGAAAAGAAAAGGGTCATCCTAGAAATACCTCTTAACGTCGGAGAAGAATTTCTTTCTTTATTGATAGGTCATCCCTGGTGGGACCACCCCCCTTGCCAAATAATTTACAAAGTCTGCATACCAAAGGTCTCCGGTCTCTGCAATCATGAAGATGCTCTCGTCGGGGAAGAATTCATTGATTGGCACTGTAACACCCCTACTAAATCGGTTCCTAGTAATCCTATAAATGTCGCGCACAATAATATCTCGCAGCGGTAAATAATAAACTATCGCCCTAATGGTGTCACTGTTATCACTCGCCCATACGGGTGATAACGATTTACCTGGTAATCAACTTGCGAAACGTATTCCCGCAGTGACTACAAGAGATAGATAGTAGTACTTAAACAATTTAAACCAAACTTAACATCAACCAATTATTACAGACCGTGAGCATCTAAACCAAATACACCTCGGTTAAACAACCCGAGTCCAAAACCACCTGAGTATCACACCGTACCAAGTCTAAACCAACAGTACTATCACAATGGTCACGCCTCGCTGCGACCCACCAGCTAATCACCTGAAATAAAGATGGTTTGTGGTATGGATTCAGCCCCTGCTGAGTATGTCATCACATGCCCCGTCATGCCCCCAAAGACCCCTCAATTATTTGGTCGAGAGCATGAGGTTCATTACATGTAATACCGTTTAATATTTAAAACTGTAAAACAATTAACAGTAACATCCATACAATAAACACAACCATCATCATACATAATATAACCACAAGTATAACCAATGAAAAACCAAGCGAAACAACGAGAATAACAAACAGGTATTAAATTCTCGTCCATGGTATAGAAACCAATAATGTTCGCCACTGTACAAGTCTCAATTGTATTAATTGTTCAGTCATAACTAGTGACAATGCCTCGTTAAAACGACATGTCTCTAATACCCATATATTATGGCGGGTCACCCACGGCAGTAGCCACTCCAACGGTAGAGTCTCCGACCAACGAGCCATTCTAGCTCACGGGAAATTTTCTTGATACTTGCGGACCCGTACGCGGACATCCTGGTATCGTTTTTTGATCACAGCGCGCACCAAGAGCCACATCCTCTTGGCTTTACTTTCCATCTTTAATTAATTATTTATTCCATCGCATCGCATTACCAAATTTTCCTAACACAGCAGACTAAGGTCATTAGTCCAATCCGGAGTCTGTAAACTCGAGATCCAGTGTTAGATACGAGAGCGGCATATAGAAAGGCCAATGCTCCGTATAAAAGTCTCGGATAATATGTATATCTTATTATCCTAGTGCTACAACGTTTTTCTGACGATCCTTATATTTCATATAAGATAGCACCATAGCCGCTAGTTCGTTTTATATATATTGGTTCATATATACGAACCGGTACTGTTAACTCAACAACAGTAATAATGAGCAGCTATAAATATACAGTTCATGCATATTTAATTAAACATTCAGACAAACAATCTTATCACAGATCACACAGAAGTCTGAACTGAGGAAGCCCTCAGAGACAATCAGAGACACATAACAACATACCGTTCACCCTGGTGTATTACGGTGGAGTATGAATCAGCAAGATCCTATGCTCCTTGTGTAGTCTCTAACAGTCTAAACAATACATAATGCTACTGATTAGCATACCGTATAACAACACAACTCTACGGTACCCCGTACCATCACTAACACCTCCCGGTTAACCCCCCGTTATTAACTATCAATGTTTGTCGGGTTTTAGGTTTAACTCGAGATTGGGAAAAGTGTTATATTACATGCGTAGTCTTGTTTGTATATTAATATAGTTATTGTTAAACTTGTTATCGCATGTAACTTAATGTTTGTTTGTACATCATACAGTTTGTTTCATTATTGTATGTGTGATCCTTTGTCATGCACTATGCATCTTACCTTAGTATTTATTTTTCTAAGGTTTGTCTCTCTTTTTTTTTCTTTTTTTTTTAAACTTCAATGTGGTATAATTCATTTGTAAACAATACTTTGAATTATTTAAAATCCTTATTATCCCATGAATACTCTTAACATTAGAATTTCCATATCTAATGTTTATAATTCTTTTCTCCTTATCTATTATCATTTTAATCATGATAATTCATAATTATTGAACCTTATCACATTTCCTACTCCATTACATATATTTATTTATGTATGTGTATTATGGAACTATTTATTATATGGTAAGTCTTATAAACTATATTCATTCTTTTTAATGAATACCTCTTATATTATAAATGTTGTATTTCTTATAACATTAAAACCATATTATAAATTCCATTTAAAAATGTTAATATTTTCGAACAGCACCTATGTTCTTAAATATTTACAAAGCCCACCACTTAATTAATATAATGTTACATTATTGTTATATAACATATCTTATGACATTTAAGTCATTTAAAACAATTATAACCTATAGTTATATTTTGGTTATAAAATACCAAATAGCCCCTTATATTTTTGGTTTCCATTATACACCACTAAAATTCTATAAATCACAATTCCATCCCAATTTATAACACATAGTTTTCTAATTCCTTTAAAACCATGTATTATACATATTTCTTTATAAAGCCTTATATATAACTCCAAAAATTACCAAACTATACCAAAAGGTTATAAATATTATTCCTAACCTTATACTTCCTTTAATTTTCGGTTTTCACCCCTTTGTGTACCCATTTGTAACAATGTTATAAAATACCATATATTATACTTATATAATTCATATGAACTCCAAATTTAACCAAATAAACTTCTAAAAATTTCTAATAACTTAAGGACTTTACTAAACTCCATTTAGCACCCTTAAGTTTCGGTAATTACATTACTACCCCAAGTCTTATAAATCTTTTACAATTTAATAAGTATTTTATTATAAGGTAGTATTTTAATTTCTTAATTTTCCAAACTTGGTCAAAGTCTCCTATATAGTCAACTTTGACTCCTAATACCAAATGGGAACCAATTTTTTGGTAATTACTAATAATAACCTATACTTTTCTATTTTTACAATTTTTACCCAAAACTTTATAAAATGTTATAATTTTTATTAAATTCATTTAAAAACCCTAATTGCTCTAAATTAAGCCCACGGCTTTCTAAATTCCTAGTAATTACGAATTGGCCCCAATTTTAATTATAAGCATAATAAGACTAAATAAGCTTATAAACTTAAATTAAAATGGCCTAATGACATGGCCTTATTACAACCTTGAACTTGCAAAATAAATTACACAATAAATGTCTCAAATATAGCATATATATTCGGCCTCACCATGGTTTAATTATTTTTCCACATAATGTCATAATTTGACCATTATGTTAATTAAATCTCTTAAATGACTAGCTTAATTTATCTTAGCCATTTTTTTTTTCCATTTTTAGGTCAACATGACCTATATTTGTAATTTCACTCTCGGCCATTGCAGACTGTTATTTGAGTGGTTAAAACTGGTGTAAAATTAAAAGAAAGGAATTAAAAACTCAATTAAAATGTCGGGCTGCAAACAAATCCCGGTCGTAGTTAGTAAAACAAGTGTCGTATCCACAGGGAGATTGTTCAATTTATCCTAGTCTTGGTAGTTACTTAAAAACTGTAAAAAGGGGTTTAGCCGGAGGCAAGCTGATTTGTTGTTTGATCAGTGCAAATATAATAAAAAAGTAAAAAGGTGAATTAACTGATTGAATGGAAAGATGTATCCCTAGGATCAGCGGGGGAATTTCCTAATTATTTAAACATATTTATACCATGTTTCAATTATTTATTGCCTATTAGAGTTAATAATTGTCAGTTACGAACTCTTAACAAAAGCCTTAATATTTTCCTGCTCAGTCCGGAGTGTAAATATCAAGATTAATTCCTTTGTGGTACCTAGACTATCTCAAAATCATATGTTGATAGTTACCAAATAAATGTAGTCGTTTGTCGCGCAAAATTTAGCAATATTAGTTGAAAGGAATTAAAACAAGTTAAATGAGAGAAACAGGTGATAAATATTAATTTACGTAATATTAGAAATCAAACCCCCATCCTAGGATACAAAAGAAAATTACTCAGACATTAACGGAGATAAGAAGATTACACAGATAGATTTTGACATTAATTCAGAGGAAGAACTGGTCTGCTCTCCTCTCACTGTGTTCTTCTATTTCTTTTGTTACTGCGTGAGTGTGGACTGATGTGGTGTTACGGGAGAGAATTAAATGGAAGCGAATGGATATGGATGAGTGTGGTGAAAATATTCTTCAGACTCCCGTCGTGCGTGGTGTGTCTTTATGCAGTTAAGGTGGTGGGTTTATATAGAGGTTTGGATCCGTACGAATTTGATTGCAGATGAAGAAGAGCATTGATTGCTTCATTGATTGCGCAGGGGACAGACTGAATACGCGTGCGGAGTAGATGGATAAGTTGCGGGCGAGTCGGGCGAGTTGCAGACGACGACGGCGCGAAGAAGATAGTCGCGACTGATAATTAGTCACGGTCCTGTTGGTGTCCGCCTGTTGGTACCGCCCAATAAGTGGCGGTTGCTACTCTCACGTCCGCGACCAAGACCGCTCAATAAGAGGCGGTAACCTCCTTCAACGTCCGCCAGGCGGTAGCCTGTGTGTTGTCCGCCTGTTAAGAGGCGGTAGCCTCTGTGTTGTCCGCCTGTTAAGAGGCGGTAGCCTGTGTGTTGTCCGCCTGGCGGTTGCATGTGAGGAGACCGCTAGTTATGGGGCGGTTGCAACCTTGACCGTGGCCTATTTCCTTCGAACTTTGACCGGCTCTAGATTCTTCGTTTGGACTCCGTTTTCTGAGCCGTTTGCGTCTACGCGTTCGTCTCTTTGTCTACTTCACTCCCGGCTTGGTTTTCCTCATGTTAAACCAATAATTTTGTGAGATAAACAATAAAACATAAACTAGAGGAAAACTAACCGAAGTGGAGAAATGAGCAAGAAAAGTGCTAATATTATACATGAAATACACCTAAATAACATGCTCATTTGGACACTTATCACACCCCCACACTTATCTTTTTGCTTGTCCTCAAGCAAAACCATGTACCCACAAGTAGGGAATGCTCAATATTAACAAATACTATTATGAAGGGTAGGATAAAGAAGTCAATAGTACATGATCTTAAACTTTTTAGAGGAGTGTGATCCATCACCTACTGGTGGCATAGGTGTACTCAGGGCAAAAATAAAAATTAGAGTTTCGGGGTATGATCCGGAGTACTTCAATGCTTCTTGATTTAAGGTGACTTTGAGAACTTTTACCATGGCCAACTTCTCTCAAGAATGGGCATTGAGGAGAAAACAAAAGGAAAAATAGATTTATGCATTTGTTTCACTTTTGCATAAGAGATGAGAAGATAATATGTAGGCATCAAGCCTTTGTATTTAAGAACACTCAACTCTCTTGTTGGTTACCAATGGTGTCTCGTAAGTCCCTTATTTATTTATATTTTCTTTTTTTTTGACAGAGAAGCACCCCTTAGCAATCCCTAAGAAAGAAGACAGAAAGAACCCCTGAGCAATAAAAATCCAACCATTTCAGATCATTTGGTCACACCGCATAAAAATGCTCCTCAAAAGTAATCAAAATTTTAAAATTTTTGTACATTTACCATTTATCCCACAATTCATAACAATATTTATTCCTAAAGAGAACAACCCACATAAAAAGGGTTCACGATAAATTTAACAAACGCAAGATAAGCAGAGAGATTAAGCATTTTAGCATAAAATGTCACCGAAAAGGGCACACTCCCCACACTTAAATTGAACAATGTCCTCATTGTTCAAGAAAAACAAGGGAAGGCTTCAGAAGGCCTTTTCGGTAAGTAGATAAAATAGAGAGAACACGAAGCTCACGAATATTCATTTAAGCATAAAATCTCCTCTGCATATTTTATTTAAATAAAAGCAAGGTTAAAGAAACTGGTACTCCCCTGATTATTTTTGCTAGCGTGTATTGAACTTCCCCCACACTTGAGCTTCAGCCTCAAGTAGCGTAGCTTGGTTGCGGTGTAGACATGAAATTGCACCTGCATAAGACACTAGAAGCAACCATACTATAAACAGGTTAAAAGTTAGCAAAAAAATTAAAGGGAACCTGAAAATTAAAACAGCATAAAAGCATATAAAAGATAAGTTCGTCCGGGTTGCCTCCCGGAAAGCTGCCCTTCTTTAACGTCTTTGGCTAGACGCTTTTTCGTTAGATCGATCATGGGGGGTGGTTATGAGGAGTAGATCCAAAGCATGACTCGATGGTTTTTTGAGAGTCCACCTGGATGCATGTTTTCTTTTCTTATCCCGCTCTTCGTCCGGGATTGGTGGTATCTCTGTAATAGACATGCCGTCTGGAAGGGTAAACAGAAGTGGGGATGATGGTGATTGAGTATCCCTTACGAACTTGAGATCTTTGGATTTGCTATCTGGAGATCTTCCTGATGCAAACTCCAGCTTTTCGTTATAAGCTTGAAGGGTGATTTTCCCCTGGGCTACCCAAATGTGCACATCGGCTGTGGCAAGGAATGGTCGTCCAAGGATGAGAGGTGTAGTGGGTTCTCTTCGATGTCTAGAATGACAAAATCGCATGGGAAGTATAAGTGCTCCACTTTAATGATAACATCCTCACCACTCCGCTTGGGTATGTTACCGAACCATCTGCCAGTTGCAGGGTCATCTTGGTCTTTTTCATCTCTCCAATTCCCAGCTTTTTGAAAGTGGAGAGGGGCATCAAATTAATGGAGGCACCCAGATCGCATAGGAGTATGGAAATGAGGTGCTACCAATTGTGACTGGAATAGTGAAGCTGCCCGGATCATTGCATTTTGAAGGTAGTGGTTTTGTAGAGTAGCTGAGCAAGCTACATTGAGAGGTACCGTACCGACTTCGGCCAATTTAGTTTTGTTGGATATGAGGTGTTTGAGGAATTTGGCATAGTTTGGCATTTTGGCAATGAGGTCTACAAACTGTATGTTGACGTTTAGTTGCTTCAGCATTGCTAGAAACTTACCATATTCATTATCCAATTTCTGCTTCTGGAGTCGGTGAGGAAATGGTATAGGCGGTTCTTGTGAAGAAGGTTCTGAAGCTGGTGGAATAGTGAGGATGGTGGGATGTTTTCTACTGGGGCCTCAGCTTTTTCTTCACTATCCTCTTTGGATTCTTCTGATTGGCGGGATGTGAATCTCGTCGGTTTTCTTACCGCTTCTCAAGGTTATCGCCTTAACCTCTTCTCCTTCTTCTTCAAATTCGAGCTTCTCATTTTCATAACCGGCCACCAAGTGCTCAAGGTAGGTATTCTCAGATTGAATACGATTATTAGACTTTGGCGGTGCTTTCAAGTTCAGCTACATTCCTTTTGGAAGTTTCGATTGCTACAACCCACTCTTGGAGGGAAGGGTGTAGTTCTGGAACTTTAGCTGTTTTAGCCACCTCCGTCTTTTCTCATCGTGCTCCTTCACATAGATGCACTTGGCTTGCTCTCTTGGATTTGGTTCATTTTGGCTGGGGAGAGCCCCTGGCGGTCTTCGAGCAAGATGTTCTGCAAGTTGATTGAATTTACCTTCGATTTTCTGGTTGAAGGCTTCTTGTGCAGAAGCTGGTTCTGAGTTATGGACATGAAACCCTTCATCATCTCTTTGAGTTCTGCGTTTGGATCAACAGAGGATGAAGATGGTTGTTGTTGTTGTTGAAACCTGGAGGGGCACCTTGTGCTCTATAACCCATATTAGAGTTTGGTTGGGGTCTGTTCCCCTGATAGGTGTTGGAGTTGTTGTTCTGCCCTCCTTGGTTCTGATCATTATTTTTCCATGAGAAATTCGGGTGATTTCTCCATGGATAGTTGTTGTTGATGTTATTGTTGTAGGAATTACCGGGGCGGTTTCCTATGAATTGTACTTCCTCGTACTGGCCTTTGCCTTCGCATTGATGAGTTTCATGAGGACCGGCGCATATGACACATCCTTCTGTAGGTGGAGCTGGTGGTGAACTTGTAGGTGGGAAGCTATTGTTTTTACAATTTCGTTTTGATGTTGTTAGCTTTTCCACCATCTTTGCAAGGGACGAGATCTGGCTGATAAATGATCTGTAGGCTCAACGGGTAGGCCTGCTGCTCGTGGCGTTCTTCCTTTGGATCTCGCGTCCACTGTCTTGTATTGCTCGTCATGGTTTCGAGAAGGTCCATTCCTTCTTTAGGAGATTTCATCATGAAACTTCCTCCTGCAGAGGAATTGACGAGTAGTCGGTTCCCATCATCCAGACCGTTGAAGAATGACAGGCAGAGGGATTGATCGTCAAGACCATGGTGGGAACACTTCATTAGCATATCTTTGAATCTGTCCCATGCGTCGTACAACGTTTCTCCCGGCTCCTGACAGAAAGTGTTGATTTCACCGATCAATTGCCTTGTTCTACTGGTTGGGTAGTATTTGGCAAGGAATTTTTGGGCCATTTGCAGCCATGTGGTGATTGATCGGGAGGGAAGGCTTCGGTACCACCGTTTGCTGAATCCGATAATGAGTGAGGAAAAGTTGGAGTCGGATTCTTTCTTTGACATTGCCGGTTTGACCAAAGGAATTGCAGAAGTCTAGGAAGAGACTCAGATGATTTGGGGCTTCATCTGGGTTCGCTCCACTAAACTTGCCTAGATCCCGGACGGCGGTGATGTAGTGGTTTTGAAAACCCATCGTCCGGCTTCTTCTGGTGTTAGTTCGGGGAGAACTATGCTGATGCTCTTCCTTCGGTATTCGGTTGGTGAATCAGATAGGGCACGGTGTTCTGGTTGATTTGCATGGTCTATTTCATTTATAACTTCGTTATTGGCCATGGCTTGGTTTCTCAGGTTTCTTTGTGCTTGTAATAAAGTGCGCTCGGGTTCGGGGCTCGGACTGATTGGTGGAGAGCCTCGGGTTCGAGTATTTGGCATGCACAGAAGATAACTTGTGGTTTGTCAGAAGCTGCAAAATTAGTAGATAGAATAAGAAAGGCAGAGATATTGGTTAGGCTGATAAACGTTAGTTAAACAACACTGATATATTTTTTTTGTTTTTTTTGTTTTTTTTAAACAAGAGTAAAATGACAGAATATTAAATGACAAGGGAAAGAAATGACAGAAAATTAAAGTTAGGTTAGTATACAGAAATTATATAGTTAGTTAGTATACAATGGAAAGAAATGTTAAGGACAATGGAAATGAAATGTTAAGGACAATGGAAAGAAATGACAGGAAATTTTAAGTTAGTAGTTAGGGACAATGGAAAGAAATGACAATGGAACGAAATGACAATGGAACGAAATGACAATGGAACGAAATGACAATGGAACGAAATGACAATAATATTAAGATGTTAGAAGTCCGAAGTCCAAAGTCCGAAGTCAAATGTCCAAGTCAGGTCAGAAGTCCGATGTCCAATTCAGATGTCCGAGGTTAACAATTTAATAATATTAACAGATTTTTTTAATACAGCGAGTGAACTACCGGAAACTAGGGAAATTGATGGAATCAATCTCCC
This sequence comes from Limonium bicolor, assembly GCA_023374045.1. Lineage (NCBI taxonomy): Eukaryota > Viridiplantae > Streptophyta > Magnoliopsida > Caryophyllales > Plumbaginaceae > Limonium > Limonium bicolor. Next base: position 28,361 of record JAIOTZ010001363.1, read on the forward strand.
CGGCAACGGCGCCAATTTGTAGACTGTTATTTCTGAGTGGTTAAAACTGGTGTAAAATTAAAAGAAAGGAAATTAAAAACTCAAATTATAAACGTCGGGCTGCAAACAAATCCCGGTCGTAGTTAGTAAAACAAGTGTCATATCCACAGGGAGATTGTTCAATTTATCCTAGTCTTGGTAGTTACTTAAAACTGTAAAAAGGGGTTTAGCCGGAGGCAAGCTTGATTTGTTGTTTGATCAGTGCAAATATAATAAAAACAGTAAAAAGGTGAATTAACTGATGTGAATGGAAAGATGTATCCTAGGATAGCGGGGGAATTTCCTAAATTATTTAAACGTATTTATAACCATGTTTCAATTATTTATTGCCTATTAGAGTTAATAATTGTCAGTTACGAACTTAACAAAAGCCTTAATATTTTCCTGCTCAGTCCGGAGTGTAAATATCAAGATTAATTCCTTTGTGGTACCTAGACTATCTCAAAATCATATGTTGATAGTTACCAAATAAATGTAGTCGTTTGTCGCGCAAAACATTTAGCAATATTAGTTGAAAGGAATTAAAACAAGTTAAATGAGAGAAACAGGTGATAAATATTAATTTACGTAATATTAGAAATCAAACCCCCATCCTAGGATACAAAAGAAAATTACTCAGACATTAACGGAGGTAAGAAGATTACACAGATAGATTTTGACATTAATTCAGAGGAAGAACTGGTCTGCTCTCCTCTCACTGCTGTTCTTCTATTTCTTTTGTTACTGCGTGAGTGTGGACTGATGTGGTGTTACAGGAGAGAATTAAATGGAAGCGAATGGATATGGATGAGTGTGGTGAAAATATTCTTCAGACTCCCGTCGTGCGTGGTGTGTCTTTATGCAGTTAAGGTGGTGGGTTTATATAGAGGTTTGGATCCGTACGAATTTGATTGCAGATGAAGAAGAGCATTGATTGCTTCATTGATTGCGCAGGGGACAGACTGAATACGCGTGCGGAGTAGATGGATAAGTTGCGGGCGAGTCGGGCGAGTTGCAGACGACGACGGCGCGAAGAAGATAGTCGTGACTGATAATTAGTCACGGTCCTGTTGGTGTCCGCCTGTTGGTACCGCCCAATAAGTGGCGGTTGCTTACTCTCACGTCCGCGACCAAGACCGCTCAATAAGAGGCGGTAACCTCCTTCAACGTCCGCCAGGCGGTAGCCTGTGTGTTGTCCGCCTGTTAAGAGGCGGTAGCCTCTGTGTTGTCCGCCTGTTAAGAGGCGGTAGCTGTGTGTTGTCCGCTGGCGGTTGCATGTGAGGAGACCGCTAGTTATGGGGCGGTTGCAACCTTGACCGTGGCCTATTTCCTTCGAACTTGACCGGTCTAGATTCTTCGTTTGGACTCTGTTTTTGAGCCGTTTGCGTCTACGCGTCGTCTCTTTGTCTACTTCACTCCCGGCTTGGTTTTCCTCATGTTAAACCAATAATTTTGTGAGATAAACAATAAAAACTAAACTAGAGGAAAACTAACCGAAGTGGAGAAAATGAGCAAGAAAAGTGCTAATATTATACATGAAATAACCTAAATAACATGCTCATTTGGACACTTATCAGCCATATATATATATGCTTAAAAATTATAAAAATCATAAGTTTAAGGTGTTTATACCTTGATTAATCCTTGTATGAGCTCGGTCACTTGTAGGAAAATTCACCACTTGATTTAGACATGTTTAATAACAAAAACAAGATATGGTTACACTCCAAGCTTGAGTTTAACCATAAAGATAATTAATGTAAGATTTAAGGCAAAAATCACCTTAAAAATGCAAGGAGTGTTCAAGATGGTTTCGACCTGAACCAAACACACCACAAGGTGTTAGATCCACCATATTGACATAGGAAATAGCTAGATCTAAACAAACTCTCTTGTTATCAGGTTTTACCTTGGAAAAATGCTTAAAAGAGAGTATTTCTCTTGGTATTGGTCACCCTTGCCCCAAATGGCTAACCAACTGAATGAATATGTAAGTATGAAGATTATGAGTGTATAAACTCATAAAAAACAGAAGAGAAAACCGCATGGAGGTGGAGGTTCTTAAGGTATGTTTTTACCTTAAATTGTAGATTTGAACAACCGGTCCCTCTACTGGTATCAACCAAGTTTAGCTCTTGTTCTAACCTTAGAACCTGAGAATAAGCCATAGGAATTGATGACCACGAAATCTAGGTGTGGTAGTGGAAAGAGTGAAGAAAAGGGCTAAAAATGACATTAAAACACTACCTTAAGAGCTTAGGAGCTAGGTTTGCCTTCCATGCTCAAGAACAACCTTGAGAGCTTCAAGGAAGGGAGGAACTCGGATGGGCAAGGTGGAATCGGACAAGGAAGGAAGGAGGAGATGGGTAAGGTTTGAAATAATGTAAAAAGTAAAACTTATTTTCAAAAGTAAATGTATTAGGTAGTATCTTGTCCCATAATCATTGTATGCTGTCTCCTCTTATTGCAGCAATCTCCATGGTCCAAATGGGTCAATTAATTGACCATTGACCATGCTTGGTCAATATGACTCATGCGGGCCCCACTTTAGGGTTTTATTAATATTTTAATATTAAATTTGTAAAAATTCGTAATTTTGGAATTAAATTCCTAATATGATTAATATGATAAAATATCATATTTAAGGGTAATTATAATTTTTAAGTCCATTAAAAATCAATTTAGAAGGCAATCTCACAAAAACGTGCTTTAAGGTGTTTTAGCGCACATTTTTGTGTCACAGGGTGTCCCTGAGCTTAGTTCTCCTTGAGAATGGTTTTTTGTGGTTCCTTGCTTCATTATAATACTTAGGAATCCACTTTGGATCCTATTTGAGGTCATACAATCTTTATGGTGTCTTAAAGCACATTTGTGGCTTTACCGTTAAGGCGTGTTTTGCCTTGTTGAGATCTCTTAGATTGTTCCCAATAATATTTAGATGTTTAATAATCATCTTAGATCATTAATAGATCATTTAATTATATTTTAAAGATTAGGGGTATTTCAGTCTACCCCCCTTAAAAAGGCTTCGTCCCAAAGTCCTTAATCTCTACAGTCCCTAAGGAATCAAGTCCACTAAGTAACCACAACAGTCCATTGCTAGGGAGTAACTCCCACTAGGTTCGGACCTAGTCTATACATACACATATATTAAATAATCAAACTCATGAGATAACTCATTCATATCACAGCACTAAAACAAGGGCACATCCAACTCATCAACCAAAAGTACTCAGTGGTACATATATATTCAACCAGGTGCACTAAGGCACATACATACAATGTATCATACATACAATCATTCAAACAACATGTATGACACAGCATACCAACAAAAGCACACTACAAACAACAAGACCTAATGCACAACATGTGCGCAAGCCAAGTGGTGTCTACCCCCCTTAAAAAGGGTTTGACCACGAACCCGTACAAGTATCACAGCTACTGCTCGAAGAGTGCTGGGTACTTCGCTCTCATGGAGTCTTCTAACTCCCATGTAGCCTCCTCCACCTCATGGTTCGACCAGAGAACCTTGACCATGCTAACGGCCTTGTTCCTAGTCTGCCTCGTCTTCGTATCGAGAATGCGGAGTGGTACTTCCTCATATCGTAGAGCGGGGTCCAACTCTAAAGTCTCTGGCTGCAAAACGTGCGATGGATGGGGCACATACTTCTTCAACTGTGAAACGTGAAAGACGTTGTGCACCCTCCCGAGCTCTGCTGGTAAGTCCAGTCTGTAGGCTAACGGGCCCACTCGCTCCCTAATCGCATAAGGTCCAACATACTTCGGGCTCAACTTGCCCTTCTGCCCAAACCGGAATATCCCCTTCATGGGTGACACTCTGAGGAATACCATGTCGTCGGTAGTGAACTCAATGTCCCTCCTCTTGGTGTCTGCATTTGCTTTCTGCCGGTCCTGAGCTGCCCTCATGTTCTTCCTAATCTGTAGGACATCTCCTTAATCTGCTCTAGGTACTCAGGTCCTAGAAGCGTATTCTCGCTGGCCTCATCCAGCATAAAGGAGTCCTACACGGTCTACCATAAAGTGCCTGGAATAGTGGCATCTGTATCGAGGAGTGGTAGCTGTTGTTGTAAGCGAACTCTATCAAGTGTAGACACTCTAACCAACTCCCCTGAAAGTCTAAGGCACATGCTCTCAGCATGTCCTCCAGTGTCTGGATGGTCCTCTCACTCTGACCGTCGGTCTGTGGATGGAACGCCGTACTAAGCTTTAATTTCGTACCCAAGGCTTCCTGAACCTGTCCCCAGAATCTGGACAAAAATCGAGGGTCCCTATCAGAAACAATAGTCTTTGGCACACCATGGTGCCGGATCACCTCCTTCTGGAACAAGTCCGCTAACTTTGGGACGTTCCAGGTATCCTTCATAGCAACAAACTTTGCCACCTTCGTCAGACGGTCTACAATGACCCAAATCGTGTTCAGTCCTCCCTTAGTCGGTGGGAGACCGACAACGAAATCCATCGAGATGTCCTCGAACTTCCAACAAGGAATATGCATAGACTGCACTAAACCTCTGGGTCTCCTATGCTTAAACTTAACCTTCTGACAGGTCAAGCATCTAGCCATACTCAACTACATCCTTCTTCATCCCGCTCCACCAGAAATGAACTTTCAAATCCTTATACATCTTCGAAGAACCAGGGTGGACGGATAAGGACGAGCAATGAGCCTCCTGGAGTATCTTCTCCTTCAGATCAGGAGACGACTCCGGAATACATAATCGGCCATTCAGTCGTAACATGCCATCATTACACAGTTCGAAATCATACTTTTGTCTTTCAAAACAACCTTCTGACATTTTCTGTTTGATACTCTGCATATAGTGATCACTCTCCTGTGCAGCTCGTATCTCATCAATCATACTGCTGTTTGCTAATAAAGTGAACAATGAATGAGCTCTGCGGCTCAGGGCATCAGCTACCACATTCGCCTTGCCCTCTTTGTACCTCAGGTCTATATCGTAGTCCTTCAAGAACTCGACCCATCTTCTCTGTCGCATGTTCAGCTCCTTCTGCGAGAAGAGATGCTGTAGACTCTTGTGATCAGAGTAGATAGTGACTGTCACACCATACAAATAATGTCGCCAGATCTTCAAAGCGAAGACTACTGCGCCTAACTCAAGGTCGTGTGTGGGGTAATTCACCTCATGCTTCTTCAGCTGTCGGGATGCGTAAGCAACTACCTTCCCGTGCTGCATAAGCACACAGCCTAGACCAGTTCCAGAGGCATCACAGTATACCTCGAACCCATCAGTGCCCTCAGGGATAGTAAGAACGGGCGCCGATGTCAGGAGATCCTTCAGCGTCTGAAAGGACTGCTCACACTCTGCAGACCATAAGAACTGGGATTCCTTCTTCATTAGATTTGTCATTGGTTTGGCTTCCTTGGAGAAGTCCTTCACGAATCTTCGATAATACCCTGCCAAACCCAGAAAGCTACGGACATCTGTGACTGTCTTCGGCCTTGGCCAACTCTTCACTGCCTCAATCTTCGCAGGATCTACAGATATGCCGCTAGCTGATATAATGTGTCCTAGAAATGACACGCTGTCTAACCAGAACTCACACTTAGAGAGTTTGGCATACAGCTGGTTCTCTCTCATAATGTTCAACACCTGTCTCAAATGCAACTCATGGTCTTCCTTGGTCTTTGAATAGATCAGAATATCGTCGATGAAGACTACAACTGAACTATCAAGATACTCTCTAAAAAGTCGGTTCATCAAGTCCATGAATATGGCTGGCGCATTCGTCAGTCCAAATGGCATAACGGTGAACTCGTAGTGTCCATACCGTGTCCTGAAAGCTGTCTTCTCAATGTCACCCTCTGCAATCCTAATTTGATGGTAGCCAGATCTGAGGTCTATCTTCGAGAACACACTGGCCCCTCTCAGCTGATCAAACAAATCATCTATCCGTGGTAATGGGTACTTGTTCTTGACTGTAACCGCATTAAGCTCGCGGTAGTCGATGCAGAGTCGCATACTGTCGTCCTTCTTCTTGACGAACAGCACTGGAGCACCCCAAGGAGAAACACTAGGTCGAATGAATCCCTTGTCGAGGAGGTCCTCCAGCTGTAGCTTCAGCTCCCTCATCTCAGCCGGTGCCATACGGTAGGGTGCCTTAGCAATGGGGCCCGTACCTGGCAACAAGTCGACGGCGAACTCAACCTCGCGCACAGGTGGCATGCCTGGCAGCTCATCAGGAAATAAGTCGGGAAAATCTACCACGACTGGAATGTCTACGTCCGTCACGTCGCTCTGTCGTGTCCTGTACATAACAGAGGAAGGCTTGTCGGCCCTTCTAAACATCCTTCATCAGGGATAATGCTGACACGATTGACAGTCGGCTCTCTCCTCACACTGCGGTATGACACTGTCTTGCCGCTCGGCCCTTCGTAGAAGTCGATGCTGCTGGCGCAATGAAGGCGGCCCCTATGCTTCTGAGCCAATCCATGCCCACTGTTGATGTCAAAAC
>JAIOTZ010001364.1:0-34862 GCA_023374045.1 Limonium bicolor
TACAAACAAATTCGTTTGGTGTGGAAACATCGTTTGACTGCAGTACAAAAATTATCATAATACTGTATTCTGTATTGACATTTATATATATAATTATTAGTGTATATAGTAACTCACATATGAACGGAATCAAAAGGGAAAATCTCTTTCCATCCTAAGGTTGGTTGTCTTATCCGTTAATGTTGGTTCTATTTGTCATAGTTGTTGCTCGTACATTCTACAACATAAGATTTAAACTGAATTGTGAACACACTAATGAATTTTACGTATAAACAATGAACATAATTAATATTTGTATCTTACTCAAAATAAGGTTCCATTTCTGTACAATTCCATAGAATGTACGATTGAGCAACATCTAACTCACGAGCAGTCAACAATCTTCTTGTTCCTTTGCCAATGGTTTTCCCAATATTTTTAAAAATAGACAATCTTTCTGGGTTGTCATCAACATCCTCTACAATTGCCTCATTTCTATCAAGCTTGTATGGATACGATGGTCCATCATCAAAGAAGTAAAACTTTGTGAATTTGGTGATCTCTTCCAGAAGGTATCCATTACGAATAGATCCCTCAACTTTGTTGTTGTTCCTGATGAACCTTTTCAGTTTCCTCAAGTACCTATAATATATGTGCAGACCAATTACGTCAATGAATAACATATCACAATAGTACAATATGTAGTACCTTACTCAAACTTGTATAGAATGTACCTCTTAAAAGGATGCATCCACCTATACTGCACAGGACCACATAAACTTGCTTCAAAGGCAAGATGAAGAGGGAGATGTTCCATTGAGTCAAAAAAGCTTGGTGGGAAATTTTTTTCCAATTTGCACATTATTTCCAAAATTTGATAGTTCAACCTTTGCATATTCGACTCTGAAAGCGACGTGCATGTCAACTCCTTGAAAAATAGGCACAGTTCAGTAATTGGCTCCCACACCTTTTGATCAAGAAGATGTCGAAAAGATATGGGCATCCCTTTGCAAGAAAACATAAAAAGTCATGACTTTTCATCCCTAACATTTTCCTGTTGGCCATGTCAACACACCTCCCAATGTTAGAAGCAAATCCATCTGGGAACTTTAAAATTTTCACACATTCACACAAGATCTGAATACTTTCTCTGTCAATGACATTTTTTACCTTAGGAAATGTGTTTGAAGTCAAATCTGGTGCCAACTCAGGACGATGGCAACAATCGTTCAACGCTTGCCTCGTGTTAAATGTGTCCTTTGACTTGTCCTGCACATTAACAACTGTGTTGAATATGTTGTCAAAAACATTTTTTCACTGTGCATCACATCTATAATATGTCTGATCAACAAATCTTTCCAATAAGGTAGATCCCTAAAGATACATCTTTTGCCATCCACATGTTTTAGCAATTTGAACATTTACTTCAGCTGAACCAATCTCAGTGACCTTCATTAAACCCAACCTATTCAACTCTACAAGTATTTCGTCACTAGCTTTGAAATATGGGGCAACCTTGGTCTCACCGTGCCCTTTCCGGAATGACTTTTTATCATTACGAAACTTGTGGTCTGGAGGAAGAAACTTTCTGGAGTTGTCAAACCACGACTGCTTCTTGCTACAACGCAATGTGAATGCGTCACTGTCTTCCATGCAATGTGGGCACGCCAATCTACCAACAGTGCTCCAACCTGATAGCATTGTGTATGTAGGAAAGTTGTTTATGGTTCACATCAACACAGCTCGCATTTGAAAATTTTTCTTTCTAGACACATCATATGTTGTGACTGCAGCCCACAACTCTTGCAACTCAGCTATAAGAGGTTGTAAAAACACATCAATCTTTCCTTTAGGATTTTTGGAGCCAGGAACAAGTATTGTAAGAAAGAAGAACTCATCTTTCATACACATCCCAGGTGGTAAATTATAGAGTAAATTACTAAGAACCCCCTTGAGGATTTGGGTTATTACAGTTAACCTCCTTGTGTTTATCATAATTATTGGTAACCACCTCAAGGTTAAGGTATCTTTGACTACGAGCCCCCGAACTATAACTTTGTGATCAAAAAGTTAATTATGTGTTGACCTATCAGCTTAATCACATTAATAATGCCAGGCTGGACAACAAAACTTCTTAATCAACATCGTCTAACTCTCTCTCATCTCACTTTAGATGCATTTTTTTGACATTTTTAGGAAAATAACAATGTAGATTAAGTAGTGTTTTTTGTCCAGCATGACCTTATTAATATGATTAAGCTGATAGGTTAGCACATAGTTAACTTCCTAATAACAGAGTTATAGTTCGGGGGCTCGTAGTCAAGGATACCTTAACCTCAAGGTGGTTACCAGTAATTATGATAAACACAAGGGGGCTAACTGTAATATCCTAAATCCTCAAGAGGGTTTTGAGTAATTTACTCTAAATTATATGGTGTAATTACAACTAGTTAGCAAGAGTATTGTCTTCTAGAAGCCGTAAATGGTTGGAAACCATCAATATATAACCCAAGTCTGACATTTCTAGACTCTGAAGCAAAAGTAGTATGAATCTGGTCAAAGTTTTTCCACGCTTTTGAGTTGGAAGGGTGACACATGTTGTCATCTTCCATTTTGTGTTCGGCATGCCATCTCATATCGGCAGTCATTGCAGGAAAAGAGTAAAGCCTCTCCAGCCTTGGAATGAGAGGGAAATACTGCATCTTCTTGCAAGGTATCTTACTTCTTCTCCTTTTTGTCCCCCTTTTGACAGGTTTGTATCTGGGGCAAGTGCAAAACTTGCATACATCCAGATCTTTATCTTCTCCCCAGAAAATCATACATAGTTTTGAACAACAATCAATTTCTTCATAAGGTAACCCAAGACCACGTATGATTTTCTTTGCTTTGTATGCAGTAGGTTTTGCAAACTCGATCTATCAATGCTTGAGGTGCTTGGAAGTCATTCTTAATGGACATTAATTCAGTGGCGATAGATAGCACACGATGATGAATGCCACTGAATAACTTTCTTTTAGCGTGTTCCATCAACTCAAAAAGTTTCTTAGCATCAGGATTTGGAGTATCCTTTACATCCTCTTCTACCTCTGACATAAATTAAATATATCCCTTAATTCTACTGGAACCTCACTATCAGCATGTGCAATCATTTGCACCATCATTTCAACATGTGGAACCTTAGTAGGCATAGTGCTACTCGAGGTAGCTTGTACGGGTGTGTTATCTTTGCCGTGGAATATCCAATCAAAGTAACCGTACATAAAATGTTTCTGTGCTAAATGAACCTTAATGACACCAGGCTTGAGAGACTGTCTGTTTCTACACCTATTATGTCGCAAGGACACTTAATTTTACCATTTTCTATATATTCAGAGTGTTGTAGTGCAAAAGCGACAAACTCTTCAATCTTTCTCAGCCATTTGGCAGAGATTCTACCTCTCTCAAAGGTTCTCTCATCGTACATCCACAACCTATTGCATCTCATGCCTATACTAACCAAATAATACTTTAGTTAAAACTAATAAAATTATAAAAAAAAGATGACATAGTCTCCCCTATTTTTTTTTTTACGTTTTCATTTATTTCTAAGCATCCCACAAGGACGATTCACCAATACTAGCAGTTATCTACAGAACCCAACAAAGGGAGAAACATTCCAAAATATCATACTTGTTAATCAGTAAGTTGGTTCAAATACAGATATAGCTCGTTTTAGTTTGTTTGGGTAACTACTTTATATATACATATATATGTTCAATTATGCTAATCCGTTGAGTTGCTCTGTGTAAAGTGATTGGGTTGTCTCCACTTAATTTTTTTTTGTGCAGAGTTTTCACGGAAGTTGAGATGCCTTAGTGGGAGAATTTATGCAGTGAAAATTAATGGCGTCTGAAGCTGTGGGTTTCTAACATTATGGGAGAGTATGAGGAAGTTGATCCTTAAAGAAGAAGTTTAGACTTTGATTTCTATATACGGTGTTTATGTTTCTAGGTGTTAATGGATTGTGTTAAGTAAGTTGTAATCGTTGTAACTTGTGGCCATTATGTAGTGGTTGTTACCAAGGTTAACGTTGGGATAAGTTAAGGGTTTAGATCTAGCACTATAAATAGATAGTAACTCGTAGCTTTGGCATCATCCCAATTTGTGGGATCACATCCAAGGAGTCAAGGTGGTTCTATGGGAACTCAAAGGGTGTAAACCCTCGTTAATACAATGCTTACCGCCCAATCTCCTTACACATAAGACACGCAGCGGATACATACTTACATACAGTGGGTGATACAATGCCGTTAGTCACCCACGTGACTAACAAGGCTACTACTTCTACATACAGCATCGGTCTGATGGACCGGAATCCCGAGTGTTACATATCTACCATATATACTCTGTATACCAATAAATGCTACAATCTTCCATTCGATACAATACTTCAAGTACAGTACAATATAATCCGTATACCGAGTTTACTAAGATCCTTATACAAGTATAATGCCTCTTCCAAGTTCATACATGCTCACTAGGAGGCTACTTACTACCCATTCCTCACAACTACTTACTTTCTAGATACAAGGTTGTGCCGCCGGTCTCTTACCTTGAGCACATCCGCTTCGGGTACCTGCACACTAAAAACGTTCCCCCTAGGGGGTCAACTTTCGCTGCGCATGATAACCGCATACCCCGCGTACTAGTGAGGGTACGCCGACCACTTGGTCGAATACATGTAGTTCATTTTCATACAAACATACATGCATACATGCTCTTATACACAATATTACAGTACATTACGCAAGACATACACACGTACATACACTTCATTACATACAAGAAGTACACCATACACCATTCAATACACACTTACCTTTTTCCGAATTCCACATACACATTACATACACAATATACAATTCTTGTTAGCTTCATTGGTCCACCGGGTTAATCGGGTGGAGATTACTCTTTTACTCGTTACTTCATACATACGCATACATACTCATACATACTTACGGATCCATACTTACTTACTCTACTCTTACTCATGTTAAGTCGTCGGGACCTCCGGCCCTGGGGACTACACCGTCCCACCTCCGGATTTACTTGACTCACGAATCCGGGATGCTACCCATTAAGGGATTTGGGCCGCGGACCAGTTTAAGAGTCAGGAATTGCAGCCAACCTCTTGTGGACTCCGCATCCCCACGCTTGGCCGAAGCTATATCGGACTTCTACTCATTCCATTTACTCACTTAAGTTAGGAGTAGGTAGTTAGGAATTAGCAGAAGTCATTCATACAAGCCACATACACAATTACTATGCTCAATACCCATTTATAAAAATACAATACAATACATAAGTACAATACAAGATTCGAATACAAGTCATCATCATTCATATATTTCATGAAATATACAAACTATTGTTCAAGACAAATATCAAGAACAATGTAAACAAACACGAGTAAGTGCAATATAATCCGATTCATGCATTTATCTTATTAGTGATCAAATAAGCACACAAATTGGGGGTAACCAGATTAGGATACAGGGCATGAAGAAATCATACCTTTCACCGTTGTACGTTTCCAAATGTCCTTCGGTGTCACAAATCAAATCCTATTATATGTGTATACAATTGAATGATTAATATAACTATCATTAACTTAACTCATACTTACTATGTCCTTATACTTCTTACACCTTCACATACTCACTTATTTTTCTTTACCTTAAGTTTTATTTTCTTACTTAAGATTGGCATGCTTGCATACATATATATATATACATGTGGGATACATATATATCTATATATATATATATATATATATATATTACTATTTACTTTAAATAATTTTTTTTTTGTATGCTCGACTGAACTTGCAAGTCCGATCGCAAGTTCGGTCCAAGTCAGTAAGGAATTACGCTGGAGAATTACAGGGCCGACCGACTTGTAAGTCCGGTCCCAAGGTCGGTCCATTCCAGTAAGTTTCGTATGTGAAAATTTTAGCCCGACCGACCTTGCAAGTCCGGTCGCAAGGTCGGTCCATTCCAGTAGCTTACTCGACGGAATTTTTTTTTTGGCCGACCGAACTTGCAAGTCCACGGTCGCAAGTTCGGTCCATTCCAGTAGGTTGCAGACGGAAGAATTTCTGGTCCGACCGAACTTGCAAGTCCGGTCGCAAGTTCGGTCCATTCTAGAAGCTTTCCCGTCTTTGTAAATCTTGGCTCGACCGAACTTGCAAGTCCGGTCGCAAGTTCGGTCCGGCCCAAGTACTTACATTTTATTTTTTTTTTCAGTTCTATCCTTTCCCATAACTTCCCCCCATTGGTCTTATACTTAATCCACATGTTTTAACACTTCTTAGGCCCTTCAAATTGCCTTAGTTCATCCACCAAATCCTTTACGAAATCATCAATCAACTTACACAATTTCATCACTTCCCTTCCACACTTACAACAGTTTGCATCCTTCAATGCTACAGGTTTTGTTCTAACTCTAACATCCAATACTTCCTCTACCAATTCACTCCTAGCATCCAAATACCTCCTCTTACCAAGCCAATTCATTTCAAGCAATTGTACCATCTATACCCAAGTCCAACATTCATTTACCAAATCTTGCACACTATTTCTTCTTAGTTCCACAATGCAATCTAATACCTCTTTGCTACAGATTTGACACTTACTCTCCCCTTCTCTAACCACTTTCTAATGTCATTTCTAGAGTTCCGAGTACATTACAAACATTATCTATCTCTCCCAATATACTCCTTATCTTTCTCTATTCAAAAATCTGTTACAACACCTATTAGCCACCTAGTTTCTAGTTCACTAAGTGTATAATCCTAGGCAAATTTTGCCATTGTCTCCCCTATATTTTATACACTCACCACAATGTTTCCTCACACATAACATCATCTCACCTGTTTGCTCAAGTCATGCTCACATTTCAACCACTACTACAACAACATAAAATTCTTGACATATACATTCAATACCCAATATTTTCCCAAGCTTTTAAACATCATTTAAAAGGCTTCAAAACTGTTACATTGCTCTTCTTCTATACTCCAATACATCATTACTCCTTATCATACACGTTACTTATTTACTTCTCAAAATCTGTTACAGTACACACTAAACTACACAAGAGAATGTGATACCTTCTTCTCTTCTAGTTGTTTCTCTTCTTGCTTCTTCCTCCTCTCTTTCCTTCCTCTTCCTCTTCCACCGGTTTAGCAACCAAGATTCTACACTACAGCCACAATACATACACACTTCAATACTCAAAACTAACCAACCATTGTTGAGTTTTAATGTAGGTTTTAGGGTTTAGAAATTTCATTACCTTGCAAGGGTATAAGTCATGCTGGAATAGCTCAAGAAACACAATATCCTCACCTCCAAGAGTGCCAAATCGGCTAGAGTACAAAGGAGCAAGCAAGAGTTTAGCTCCAATTTCGTTTTGCCCATAGGCTTAGAAAAACAATGAGGTTTCAAGAAGCTTTTTACCTCAAAATGACAAGGAGAAGAAGGTGGTCTAGTAGTAGTCTTGAAGCTCCAAATGCTCCATACCCATGGAGATGGAGATGAAAGTTCTCCTTTTCGGATTTCGAAAAGATAGAAACGTTGCTCTTGATGAGAGGAAGACAACGGTGGTATTTTTATAATTTTTGGAGAATGTTTGATGGAGTAACAAGAGGAGTGAGGTTTTGTGTGTGTTTGTTTACTCCTCCATGGCTGTCGCCTGCTTGGGGAAGAAGAAGGGAATCAGAGAAAAGGAGGGAGTGGGTACGGTGGGGATAGGAGAGAATGAGAGAGTAGGAAGAGAGAGGTAAAAGTGAGTGTGTGTGGGGGTTACTTTATTATTTTGTTTGTTTGTAAATAAGAAGGAGTTAGTGAGTGAGAGAGGGGGATAGGGGGCCGGCTGGCACCACACACACACACACACAACTTTACTTTTTATTTTAAAAGTGGACACATAAGTTTGGGTTAATTATGTTTCTACCCCACAACTTCCCGTTTTTGACAGTTTTTACTAATCTATCATTTTATTGATTTTATTGGTTCTAAAGCTTCACTAATATTTATTAATGATTATTTAGCTGACCAAAATTGTTACGAGTCTATTTGACCCGCTTAAAGTCACGTTTTCCCGGTTACTCGAAAAACGCGCTTTAAGGTTCGTTAGTGATTTTAATCCGTTTTAAGGATCCATTTTCTTCGGGAGTTGTTCCCATATATTATTTAGGTCTTATTAAACCTTTAGAATCCCTATAATACTCTAACCAAGGTCTCAACCTCCTATGGTTATTTAACGCTTATTTAGCGTTTTTTGCTTTTAAAGCGTTTCTTTTTCTTTATTTCTTGGATTTATTTTTCCTTACTAGTATTAATTAGGTACCATTAGGTCCTTAAATACGTATTAGATTAATTTTAATCCCTATATTTAAGTTCGGGGTATTTCAATCTACCCTTCTTAAGAACTTTGTCCTCAAAGTTGTTCGAGGTTATAGGTTTACAATGCTTACTCATTCTTACATGTCCCATACCAAAGCCATACGTTCTTCATCCTTACTAATCCCAAATCCGTCACTCAAGGTTCCCACATACTATACCATACCACGCCATCCTAATGCACAATAATTACTCCAATCCGCATTACCACCGACCATTCGGTTCCTCATTACCAATTTATACATACATACAATGCAAAGCTATTCCCAAGGCAATGCAATAGACATACAATCCCGCAGGCACTCGGGTGATCTAGACACAGGACTCCTTTATGTCCTGCTGCCCTTGGAATAATACAACCATTATCTTTTCCGGTATAAGTTTCTCACAAATCCTTATTCTCGTGTCTAAGACTATCTTCTCAATACTACTAATTAGAAATTCCTAAAACACACAACTCCGAATTCCAATTTATATCCATCACTTTTATCCTATGTGTGATTCTTGTGACCACTTGAGGGGAGCTTCAAGAATCATTTGACCCTGGTGTGATCAGCACCAGTGTTGAACTATCCTTCCACTCCAATTTGTGTTCGGTTTCCCTTGATCTGATCAGGATCAAGTTCGACTTCTCACATCAGATTCAACCAAGCAAATAATTTAATTGTTTTCATTTTCTATCTTTTTACTCTTTCTAGTCGTAATTACGAATTCATACATCTACAAAGGATGGAATCCGTCCATAAATCATCCTCACTCTACTTCCCAAATGCTTTACTCCGTGGTTCAATACCTAAATGCTCACTTCATCGACTGTTACTACTTCCATTCATTACTCACCATCATCTCCAATATTCTATCCAAGAAATACTATACTTATAAGATTTAGTTGACTTCAATTGTTTCAAATATTTTACTTACGATTCCACTACTCATAACTTCATTCATCTACTATCCTCATTCATTTCGTACTACCTCTTCAAAGGTTACAATACTTGTGGAGCTTCGTCCACTACTCATTACTTTTCTCTTACTAGTACTCTTACATTGGTGTTACGAGATAGGTATATCCATCCCCTGGTATTTGCATGTCTAATGCCTAATTACCATAATTACAATATGAATGAGTACTTATGTTTAATTAACATAGTATCAATCATCAATTTAGTTCTCATTTGTGCTATGCACATTATGGTTTATGTGTTTTATTCAAAAAACTTACATTAAGCGGTTTTCGCTCTACCCCCCTTAAAAGGGATTATGCCCACGTAATCTACCATATTTTATTATTATTAAACTTTGGTTTAATCATTCTGGGCAAACTGAAGCGTTTAGCTTCACTACGGTATACTATATATTATGCTCTGGTCAACAGGGCCTTAACCATACCAATGGTTTAGTCTTTGCACCAAGAGTTCCTATATGAGTTTATTTAACTCATATTTAATTCAATTCTAGCCTAATCGGCTGATAAGCGAGAAATACATCTACTTTTAGGGCTTTAATTCTTCCTATTTTCATAGCAATTTGTGTCGTATTTCTCACATATCATATGATTTTCCTAGATTTATGTTTTGAAATGAATTGATATATTTTATGTGTTAAATGTAGGAAAAAGCCATGTTAATGGATAGATGATCTCATGAGCTTTCCAACGCAACAAACGGCGAGTAAAACGGACTTATAACGAAGAATCTGGAGCTGGTTGAAGATTGCATTAAAATAGAAAACATTTATTCTGGACAAGAGAGGCGCAGGACAGACAGAGGTGTCCGGCTGGATTGGCGCGGACAAGAGAGGATGAGTGGCGTCCGCCTGACTTGGAGCGGACAGGACGCAGACGCGTCCGCCTGACTTGGAGCGGACAGGACGCGGACAATGGAGAAAACCACCTATGTTTGGGCGGGTGATACAAGCGGACGTAACCAATCACACACGCGAAGTTTTCTTCTTCGGCGCCGCAGTCAAACTACTTCTTCATTAATTGCAGACGGCGCCTACCATAATTTACTCACGCGTGACGTTGCCTGCAATCAATTGCTGCTCTCTCCAAATCTTCGCGGATCTGCTCACCAATTCCACCGACTCACCAACTGCACCGTCCCTGACTGCTCCGTTGTCTGCTTCTCATTTCTTCTGCCTATAAAAACCGACGCCCATCTTCATTCTTAATCATCCCTTCTTTAAATCCAAAGCCAGTTCACCAACACTTCATCAGCTCTCCGGAGCAACCATCACGCAAAGGCCTCGTGCCTCTCCACATCCATTTCTCTTCTCCCCGTTTTCTCCATTTTTATTTGTTTTACCACCACACCACATCACTCCATTAATTAGTGTTATTATTACCGACAACGTGGATACAGAGGCGGAGCTAGGATTCAGAGTCAACTTGCTAGCTGGAGTTTTCTCTACCCTTTCTCTTATTTTGTTAAAACGTTGTTTATATATAGTTATGTTTAATTAATAAACTTAAGCCCTCCCAGGTTTGGGATGCGAGCCTATTTATATAATTATGTTATGTTAAGCTTTCCACTATGATTTTATCTAAAAGTAGTTTAATTCCAGTTCTTGATCTGCTTTAATTCTCTGATCAATTATTAAAGCAATATTTGTAGTTTTCTAATCAACATGTGAGAGCTGAGATAGATAACAAGATGTGGGAAGATAAACCTGATTAACAGCTAGAAGCCTGATCCGGTCTATAGGTTAATTAGTCTCAAATAGAAGCTGTTCTTTATGCGATTGGTTGTGTCCGGATTAGAGTATTAGTCTGCTGCTAGTTCTAGCAACTGGTTAGGGTTCGTTAGATTTAGTCGTCAACGAATTATTTATAGTTTCTGAGTTTATTACTTAAGTGGTAAAGTTTATATTAATATAATTGATAAAATAGGTGAGCAGAACAACCCGGGATGTTTTCTCAAAAAACAAAAAGATTTATAATTTCTATTTTTATTATTCTGTTTTTGTTCAGGTTAGGTTTTCGATTATTTCTTCTCTTAAAAAAATGATAAAATCTATTTACTAGAAGTCTCAGTAAATTTAATCTACTGTCAGTTATCCACAGCGAGGTCCCCAAGAGTACGACAACCCCACGAATCCACTATCCCGCAAAACGATTAGGTACACTGCCTATGTGGTAGAAGTAGTCACATATTTCTCCAACAAGTTTTTGGCGCCGTTGCCGGTGTGGAGGGTGATTTTTCGGTATGAGGGGGGGTCTATCTAAATGGTCTGACTGAAAAGCCTAGATCCTAGAAATTGCCATTCTGTGGAGGGTGAAAACCCGTTATTCTGGCATCCCTCAAATACCTACTAAATCGTCCGTCTTTCCCAGAGAGCATAAAGGGGAGTGCAAGTGTGCACACTCGCTCTCGATGGGCTCCACGCGGACTTATGCCTCTATAAGGCGGAATTGACTAGAGTCGCCACCTAGTTTGACCTAAGATACTAGGAAGGAAGGGAAAGAGGGTTCTAAGAACCGTTGATTGACTCTGAAATTGTGGATAGGATTTATCTGGTCATGTCAAAGAGATTCTGTATGGGTTCGCACTGGGTTACACCCCTTAGAAGTGGCAAAGACCACGACTTTGGATTGGTGCCCGAGGAAACCTCGGTCTCCAATTGTCGGGATTGCCTTCTTTCAAAACCTTATTGAAGAGATTCTGTTAAAGCCAAAGGATAGGATTTGAGTATGGAATGAGGATATTTGGTTTGCAAGTATTCGGGTTTTGAAGATGTTTCAGGTTTCTGGGAGTTTTCAAGAATTGGAAATCCTATGTGACTTAGAGTTGGTTCAGATGAGGGTTGAGAAGTGTTTATGGGTCCTAGAGCTCCAATGGAAATGTTGGATTGGTTTATTCAGAATTGTCTCTCTTAAGGTTTTTTTAAAACCGAAAAATCACTTTTTTGTTGTAAAAGGGCGGATAATCCCCCAAGGGATTACCCTATGTACCCCCTCGAACGCGACACTTAATTAATGGTAAGTGCCGAGGCTTGAAAGATGGGGCAATGAATTTATGTCGAAAAATAGGATTCAGAGAGAAACACCATGAATGAGGTATCCTCGGTCGAACCCTAATAACGTCTCTAACTCCCGGGTTTTAAAACGTTAAAAACCGAAAACATTGAAATCGAGTGGAAGGGAGTTAGACGATTCTACAATCCCGGCTGCAACTAGGAAGGTCGTTACTTCCCTAGCACCCCGCCTTGTAAAAATCTAGGCTGCAATTAGGGGAGGTTTGTCGCCCTAATGCCCCGCCTAAAGAGATCCAGACTGCGACAAGAGAGGTTATGACCCCAGTGCCCCGCCTCGGATTTTTATTTTGGGAAGGGAGACAAGCGATGTTCTAACCGTGGAGGAAATGTTTGAAGGGGTTAGACATTTCTTGCTCCCCGAAAACGGTTTATTTTGGAGTTTGAAAACTGAGTTAGAAAATCTTTGAAGTTGTTCGGAATTCTCTATGAAGAAACACTGATTTTGAGAAATGTTTTGGGAGAAAACTTTCTGTATATGTGAGAAGAACTTTCTGCAATAGAGAAGAGTTTTCTACGATGTGAGAAGAGTTTTTCCTTTAAAATTCCACAAAATGGTTTCTTTTAAAAACTTGATGAAATTTGAATAAATTGATGGTTTGAAATTCTTTTTGTTTTTTTGGATTTTGAAAAGAATTTATAAGTGACTTCGAATCAGATGAGTTGCATCGGGATTTGAAATGAATGGGATTGGGTTTGAATCGAATTGGGCCGAATGAATTGAGTTTGAGTGGAATTTGGATTGGGGAGCGGGCCAGGTCAAAGCTGGGCCGGGTCAAAGGATCAAGTGAAAGTGGGTCAAGGCCAAATTTGGCTTTGGTCAAAGTTTGGGTTGGTCAACACTCGGTTGGTCAAGGCCAACATTCGGTTTGGTTTTCATGGACTTGGGTTGTTCTTTATGGGCTTGGGTTGTTCTTTATGGGCTTGATTGGGTCAAAGTCAAAGTTTCAGGGCAAACTTAGGCTTGGTCAAAGTTTGGGTGGGTCAACGCTCGGGTTAGTCAAAGTTTCGGGTCAAACTTGGGTTGGGAATTGATCAAAGCGGTTGTGAGCTTGGGCCGAATGTGGGCTTGGGCCGATTGTGGGCTTGGGCCGATTGTGAACTTGTTGGGCCGATTTGGTTATTAGGCTAGACTAGGTAGTGGGCCGGGTTGAATTGGGTAGTGGGCCGGGTTGAATTGGGTAGTGGGCCGGGTTGGAATTGGGCAGCGGGCCGGGTTTGAATTGGGCAGCGGGCCGGGTTTGAATTGGGCAGCGGGCCGGGTTTGAATTGGGCAGCGGGCCGGGTTTGAATTGGGCAGTGGGCCGGGTTTGAATTGGGCAGCGGGCCGGGTTTTGATGGACCTTGGGCTTCGGTTTTAGGCCTTAGGCTTCGGGTTTGGGACATGAGCCACGGGTTTGGGCCATGGGCCTCGGTTTTGGGCCTTAGGCTTCGGGTTTGGGACATGAGCCACGGGTTTGGGCCATGGGCCTCGGTTTTGGGCCTTAGGCTTCGGGTTTGGGACATGAGCCACGGGTTTGGGCCATGGGCCTCGGTTTTGGGCCTTAGGCTTCGGGTTTGGGACATGAGCCACGGGTTTGGGCCATGGGCCTCGGTTTTGGGCCTTAGGCTTCGGGTTTGGGACATGAGCCACGGGTTTGGGCCATGGGCCTCGGTTTTGGGCCTTAGGCTTCAGGTTTGGGACATGAGCCATGGGTTTGGGCCATGGGCCTCGGTTTTGGGCCTTAGGCTTCGGGTTTGGGACATGAGCCACGGGTTTGGGCCATGGGCCTCGGTTTTGGGCCTGGGCTATGGGCCATGGGCTTCGGACTTTGGGCTATGGGCCACGGGTTTGGGGCATGAGCCACGGGTTTGGGCCATGGGCCTCGGGCTTCGGACTTTTGATTTCGGGTTTGGACCATGGATCACAGACTTGGGCCTTGGGGAGTTGGGTCATGGGCTAATGGTGGGCTCACGGGCCGAGTGTGGATAAGGGGCCGGTGCGGGCTCTGGGTTGGGCTGATTAAATGGACCTGAATGAAATAGATATGGGCCGAACGACCTGAATTGAAATCTGGGCATCACTTGGGCCCTTCGACTTGAACTGAAGAGGTTGCCTTGTAATGGGTTTGATCTCTTTCCTTTTTATTCAGGAATGCGATTTTGAATGGAGTTATTGATTGTGAGTTTTAATCTGAACCTTAAGGATGATTTGAAAAGACTTATCACCAGGAAGGATGTCCCCCACAAACGGGTACTACGACCCTCGGGTACTACGACCTTAATGTGGGTTTTATCCATGAATAAACTAGGGCTTTTCTAAAATGGCCCACAGAAGGATGTGGGCCTGGCTAACCTAGTAAGTCCGGGTAACCTAGCAGGCTGTCTAAGGTTTTCGGTCTAAGCCGGTTTGAGCTAGCATAGGGCAGGCCCCAAAATTCTCTATTTCCTTAGCAAGCAGAGTAACGCCAAAAGGTCCAAGAGATAGTATATACGCAATCCGAATCAGTCAGATAATAAACAAATGACACCAACGGAAATTAACCAAGATGCAAACAAATTATCTCAGCGCTATTTACAACAAGATAACAATGTTACAAAGGTTCAACTAGAAATATCCCTGATTAAGAAAAACAAAGAAAGCTCAGAATCCAAAGTTGGCTATTAAACTCACCGAAACCAGACCCACTCTAAGTCCAAACCTGTTTAACAATTTATTCCCTGCCATTCAGAACTAAGCCAAATACTCCACCTCATTAATCAAACCTAAACAGATGGGTTAGCTTATTATATCATTCGCCAAGGGCTAATCCACTCCTTTTATGTGATTAGGCTAAGAGTTTCCACTAGAGTGCAGAAGACAGAATCCACAACCTTCATCAAAGTTCATTATAAGATTAGCAAAACGTAACTCAAATCTCTAACCTGATTACAATATACAAATGACCACTGACTAAACAACTCCCTTTTTTTTTTAGACCATGCTTCCAGGTATTAATCTATCCCTTACTTATGTTCGCATTATCAGTCTCAAACCTGAAGATCTGCTAAAGTATTCGACACCCTTTCATTCCTATCCGCACACAAGGATATCAGCCTAAAAGACAGGACATAACCATGCACGCAACATATTTATGAAACAACCAGAGGATCAATCGTCAGAAACTAAGCACGTTCAACAGACAGACATCAGATGAGTCCAATATTCGAGCAAACACATTTATTAAACAGATCAAAGAAACTTTAAGGTGGTAGGCGAAGTACCAGGGGAAGAGCTTTCAACGTTTTCCTGGGAAACACATGAAACAAACACCACCAGAATATATACATGATATTGGTATGGAATCACAAAACTAAAGTTCGAAACGAGATGAGTGGAGGCAAAATTTAGGAAGCGATGTATCTGTGAGTGGGTATGACCATGAGCTTGCTTCGGACCCAAAAAACCAAAAAAAAAAATACCGTGAACCCAGGCTAAAGTCACACATTCGCACAACTTCAACATAGAGAAAGCCGGAAAAGGCTTCTAGTAATGTAGTCCCTGCTGGTTAGTTTCAAACAGAAATCGAGCTAGAATCTGGGATGGGTCGGTTCTTCATGACGAAATGCAGATTGAGATTCGATTAACTTAAAATGGTACTGAGTAGATACTCAAGATCATTGTAAACAGATAACATGTAAACGGTTAATAGTGAGAGCAAAAGGAAGAGGACCGTAAAGAAAACTAAGGGGGAATGTTCAAGAATTTTTGAAACTAAACCTCGTTTTCATATCCTGTTCGTGAACTTCAAAGTTCATACCAGGCCAGAGGCAGTGGTGGTAGAAGCTTATCAAAACCAAATATAACAAGAAAAAAAAAAGTGATGAATGGAGGAGCGAATGAGAGTTATGGTCGGGATGGTTACCGAAACCACACTCACTCCCCTAGACTAAGTCGAACAAGGAAGGATACAAGCCTAAACCGGAATTAAACGTTCAAAAACCCGAAGTCAGACGCCTGCGAAACCAAATCATTCGAGGCCTGCCTTCATTTTTGAAAAGATGAAAACGAGGGCCAGAGGTGATGAAGATGAGTTTTACGTCGGAAACAAATTTCTCGACTGAACCACAGTTATCCACCATCCTCAGTTCGAATTCTCTTTGACATAGTTTTCAAAAGCAAGGAGAAAACGAAAGAAAGAGTGAAAACCGAGACGGGGAGAAGGCTAGAAACAGAAGAGATAAGGGGAAGAGCCAGTGAGAGAAAACGCTTACTCTGCCTCAGGAGTATCGAGAGCGAAAGCTCGGCGGCAGCGGTAGGAAGGAGGATGGAGAAGATGAATGTGGTGTTGCGAAGAACTTCAGGCGAAGGGGCAAAGGGTTGGTGGTGATTCGAGGAAGGACGGAGATTCCGAAGAAGATGAAGAATGTTTCTGAGTTTTTCGTTTGAGTTTGAACACGGGGAATCGCAAATCAAAATCGGGAATCAGACAGACCAAAGGAATAAGAATGTTGGGGATTACCACTTGCCAGTAAAACGTGGGTGACTGTAGGGTTTGGAAGATTGTTTTTATAATGGAGAGATGTTTCCAGATGTCTATTTTGGGTTTCTTTTAGAAGGTTGTGGGCCTTAGCAAGGAAAACAAAAAAAAAGACCCAAAACAGGGCCTGGGCCGCGAGCCTACTACTGAAGAAAGAAAGGAAAAAAATGAGAGTTTGCATACAAAAAAAAACGCCTCCGCCGAGTTTCGAACTCGGTACCATCAGCTTCCTCCCTGAATACCCTTACCAACCGAGCTGTGATTACATTCGGTAAACAGATGCGAGGAAATTAGACAAATCTTATGTTACGAGTCAGGGCAAAACAAGGGAAATGTCTTCTATTCTCGCTAAGATTCAAAACCGTGGAGTGTTTTTTTAAAACAAAAGCAAAACAAGAAATGTATACAAGATGAAACAGGCTAAGACGGATTACGATAAAAGGCTCGTGCTCCCATTCCCATAGGAATGTGAGATTTAAAGGTTGGGAAAAAGAAATTCCTTTAGTCGAAAACGGGGACGACCGCCTTGTTTCTGAAAGCATGCTCATTTTTGTATTTTTGTTTCAATATAAAACGGGTGAGAATTTTTGGTGTCTACAGATGGCTCCCCTTGATTCAATTCTGCAATAGAAGGCTTACAGAATTGGATCAAGGTTGACGGCGCGCCAAAAATTCTCACCGCGGTTTATGGATTGCTCTCATGGGCGCAGGTGCACGGGGACTTATGACGGGCCCCAAATTGCGATGATTGATGGTATGATGACTAATGACGGGCCTCAACTAGATCTCGGTGTCTAGCTCTAGGACTAATGACGGGCCTAGAATACAATCGGTATATGGGTTATGCATGAGGACTAATGACGGGCCTCAACTAGAACTCGGTGTCTAGCTCTAGGACTTATGACGGGCCTAGAATGCATCTTCGAAATGTATGAGGACTAATGACGGGCCTCAACTAGATCTCGGTGTCTAGCTCTAGGACTAATGACGGGCCTAGAATACAATCGGTATATGGGTTATGCATGAGGACTAATGACGGGCCTCAACTAGAACTCGGTGTCTAGCTCTAGGACTTATGACGGGCCTAGAATGCATCTTCGAAATGTATGGGGACTAATGAAGGGCCTCAACTAGATCTCGGTGTCTAGCTCTAGGACTAATGCGGGCCTAGAATACAATCGGTATATGGGTTATGCATGAGGACTAATGACGGGCCTCAACTAGAACTCGGTGTCTAGCTCTAGGACTTATGACGGGCCTAGAATGCATCTTCGAAATGTATGAGGACTAATGACGGGCCTCAACTAGATCTCGGTGTCTAGCTCTAGGACTAATGACGGGCCTAGAATACAATCGGTATATGGGTTATGCATGAGGACTAATGACGGGCCTCAACTAGAACTCGGTGTCTAGCTCTAGGACTTATGACGGGCCTAGAATGCATCTTCGAAATGTATGAGGACTAATGACGGGCCTCAACTAGATCTCGGTGTCTAGCTCTAGGACTAATGACGGGCCTAGAATACAATTGGTATATGGGTTATGCATGAGGACTAATGACGGGCCTCAACTAGAACTCGGTGTCTAGCTCTAGGACTTATGACGGGCCTAGAATGCATCTTCGAAATGTATGAGGACTAATGACGGGCCTCAACTAGATCTCGGTGTCTAGCTCTAGGACTAATGACGGGCCTAGAATACAATCGGTATATGGGTTATGCATGAGGACTAATGACGGGCCTCAACTAGAACTCGGTGTCTAGCTCTAGGACTTATGACGGGCCTAGAATGCATCTTCGAAATGTATGAGGACTAATGACGGGCCTCAACTAGATCTCGTGTCTAGCTCTAGGACTAATGACGGGCCTAGAATACAATCGGTATATGGGTTATGCATGAGGACTAATGACGGGCCTCAACTAGAACTCGGTGTCTAGCTCTAGGACTTATGACGGGCCTAGAATGCAATTGAAAGTACGAAACTCGTTTTGAGTGGTTGATTGAATGATGGTTCTGGCTGTGGATTGGTCCATGATTTGATGCTTTTGGTTGCTTCCGTGAGGGATGTAATGGTCTAATGCCTTCGGTCGATGTCGCCTTTGACTTGGTCAGTGTGGGATCTTTGTTTTGGTTTTGTTTTTTGTAGTCTTGGCCCGATGTGCACTGTAGTCTCGGGATTTAATAGGACTCTTGGCTCCAGAATTCGAGATGGCTCCGGTTTGATGTGTGATTCCCTTGTGAGCAACGACTCTAGGATGGTTGATGGGTCCGGGTTCGATATGATCTGAGGGCTCCGGTGTGATCGGATGGCTCCAGTGTGATCTGTGGCTCCCTTGTGAGCAGCGACTCAGGGATGGTTGATGGGTTCGGGTTCGATGTGATCTGAGGGCCACGGTGTGACCGGATGGCTCCATCGTGGTCGGGTGGCTCCGGTATGGCTCTGAGATGGCTCCGGTTTGATATACGACTCCCTTGTGAGCAACGACTCTGGGATGGTTGATGGGTTCGGGTTCGATATGACCTGAGGGCTCCGGTTTATCCCCGGGATGATCCTCTCGATTGAGGCGGATTTCTTCATGGAGTGATGGCGACGGCCTTGTGGTTCGAGGGGAGGAGGGGTTTTGTTTGGGACGGGGTCGCACCCTGAGAGGGTTGCCTACGTACTCAACTCCCTGTTGAGATCAGACCTTACGTAGTTCATTAGATTTTGGTGAGTGAGGAATTCGGTGGTGAGGGGAGATGTCTTGCGGGGCATTTTCTTTGAACCGCACCCGAAGACTTTTGACCCTTCGTTTTGATGGCTGTGCGGTCTCCGAGAATTGCTGCCGTGCCGGTTGGTGAAGGAGACAGGCTCTGTGCTGTGGCTTCCCCTTCTAAAAGAGCATACTCATTCTTCTCTTTCCGTGGTGTAGGATATTATGTCCGAACCAATGGATGCAAATCTATTCTACATGCATTTTTTTGGATAGGATTGAATGCAACGAGGATGTCGTGTCAAGGTGAGCTCAGCCAAGAATTCTAGTTAAGTCAGATTAGTCATTTCTGAGCCACTTCTTTCTTGAAAAATCTACCCAAAAGAGGTCTCTCGGGATCTCTTATACCTTTCCGTTTCTTTTCCTAAGGTCAGTTAGGCTTTCTTTAATCAGGGTGACGAACACTCGTTTCTTCTCTACCTTCCTGGTTTCTTTGACGCTCGTTTGTGCACGATTGTATTGACAAGATCGGACGCGTCGTAGCCGCTCATGTTTCGAATTTGGTACTTTTGAATCAAGCAAATACCATCTCTAAGTCGGAGGTCTTTCGATGGGTTATAACGGGGCTGCAGGGTATGTCACATGGGACTGGAGGACTTGTTTGAGGATTGTAGGGCTTTGGTGCAACGGAGGATATGCTTCACCTTTGCCATGGATGGGGTGATTTTTGGACTCCTATCGCGTTTGTGCGGATTATTATGCGTCCTCATTCTTGATTTGCTACTTTTTGAGCAGCCTATTTGCATTTCTTCGTGTTTGACATTTCTGGTCTCATATTTGAGTTTGACATTTCTGGTGGGAGACTTTCATTTCCTCTCTTTATTGTTTTGAGCGTTTTGTGCTCCGCTTCTCTCGTTTTTATCCTTTGGGTGTATCTCTTTCAAGCTTTCCCCATGCTTTAAATGGTGGGGAAGGAACCATGGCTCCAGCTCTTTTATCCTCTTTTGCAGGGGTGAATGGTTGCGTGATGTGGGATGGTATATCGTGGAGCTGTTTTTGAAAAATTCTCAATGAAAGGCTCAGCGGGGTTACTAAGGGATCGTTTTCAGGGTCAATAAGGCTTTTGGCCTTGTGGAGGTTTTCTTCGATCCTAGGTGCCTCGTCATCCCTATTGACAGATAATTGTTTCCTCTACTATTCCCAAATTTTGACATGAATGGTAACGCGCTTTTCTCATCAATATTTAGTTCCATGTAGGGGGATCCTCACCTGGTGCTTTGAAATTTAAATGCATCAAATGCTCTGGGTTTTGCATGCTCTGGTTTCTCTCATGCACTCAACTCTCACGGGAGGTTAGAGATCCTTTCAAGACCTCTTCGGGGAAAATGATACAAGAGTTCGTCGGCCTTTGATGACTTATGTGACTTTCCTAGAATTAAAGATTGAGATGCACCTCGACACTAGGGATATGCAAAATGCAAATGCAAATGCAATTAAGCTAAACCTAATGCAGATGATAATGATAACTTTTGTGTGGATGCATTTTTTTTTATGGATGCATTTTTGTGGATGCACTTTTTTTTTTTATGGATGCATTTTCGTGGATGCTTTTTTTGGATTTTTGACTGAATGTGTGTGTTTTTTTTTTGGATTTTTGTGACGGTTCAGACATAATATCGTTTCAACCGGTCGAGATTGACAAGGCTTTGAAATTCTTCTCCGTCCAAATCTGTTAGTAATACAGCACCATGAGGGGTTATTTCTTTGACCAGATAAGGGCCCACCCAGTTCGGTCTGAACTTCCCTCGTGGGTCTGGTAAATCTTTCCTCAGCTCTTTTAGGACGAGATCACCCACTTGGATGTTTCGTTCTTTGACCCTTTTGTTGAACGCTCTAGCCATTCTCTTCTGGTAACCTGGATGTGATATAATGCCTGTAGGCGTTTTTCATCAAGAAGAGCAAGACTGTCATAGCGCTGTTGCAACCAGTCACTTTCAGCAATTTTCAGTTCATTAGTGACCCGAAGAGTTGGAATTTCAAGCTCGATTGGCAAAACACATTCTGACCCATACACCAAGGAATACGGAGTGGCTCCGGTTGCAGTTCTGACAGTAGTTCGGTAACCCCAGAGAGCAGTGTAGTTTTTCTGGCCAATCTCTGTATGTTTCGACCATTTTTGACAGTGCACTCTTCACGGCTTTGTTGGCGGCTTCGACCGCTCCATTGGTCTGAGGTCTGTATGGAGATGATCTGTGGTAACGGATGTGTATTTTTCCATGACCCGGATAGTGTCTCCGTCGAATTGGGGACCGTTATCTGATACGAACTCTGATGGAACCCCGTATCGGCATATGATGTCCGCTCGATGAACTGGGCAACTTGCTTTGATCCGATGTTCGCGAACGACCGTGCCTCTACCCATTTGCTGAAATAATCTATCGCTACAAGGATGTAGCGGTGTCCATTTGAAGCTTTGGGGTGGATTTCTCCGATGATGTCGATTCCCCATATAGAGAACGGCCAAGGAGCCGCCATGGCTGTTAGGGGTAGGGAGGCAGGTGTTGCAAGTTAGCATGGGTCTGACACTTGGCGCACTTTTTCACGAATTCGTGACAATCGGCTTCCATCTTGTTGTCCAGTAGTACCCTAGCCTGAGGATTTTCCGGGATAGGGAATGTCCTCCAGCATGGGTCCCGCATACTCCCTCGTGGACGTCCTCGACGATCTTATCAGCCTCTTTTCGGGTCACACACAAGTGTTGGACTCCATTCGGCATTCTCTTGTAGACCCTGGTTCCGCAGACCACATACTGATTTGACATTCTTCTTAGCGCGATGCGGTCCTGCTTAGTGGCCTCTGGCGGATACTCTCCTCTTCTAAGGAAATTCTCGATGTCTACAAACCACTCATCCTCGACCTCCCTTGTCTCGATGGCTCCAATCTCAAACGAGGGTGTATTAGTCATGGTTATCCACAAGGGGAAGTATAGTGAACCGGTCGGTACTTGGACCACTGAAGCCAAAGAGGCTAAAGAGTCAGCAAAGATGTTCTGGCTCCGGTTCACATGCTTGAAAGTTATATTCCGGAAGCAGGTGATTAGGTGTGAAAGGTAGTCATGGTAGGGGATCAATCGTTCTTCTCTGATCTCCCAAGTCTGATTGACTTGTGAAATAACGAGATTAGAATCGCCAAAGACCTCTAACTCCTCCACTTGCAATTCTAGCGCCATTTCAAGTCCCAGGATGCAGGCTTCGTATTCTGCCATGTTGTTAGTGACCGGATAATTGATTTTTACCGCAGCTGGAAGCAAATCTCCTTCAGGATGGATCAACAAGATTCCGGCCCCTTTACCCTTGTGGTTGACGGCACCATCGAAGTATAACCTCCAGCAGTTTTTCGTAATGTCATGATTTGCTCGTCTGGGAAATCGTCATTTCCGAAGAATCGGATGCTACAGGGCATTCTGCTAGATGTTCAGCTATGGCACTCCCTTTGATTGATTTCTGAATTTTGAAAGTGATATCGAATTCAGACAATAATAGGGACCATCTGGATAAGCGACCGTCGAGAATTGGCTTTTCCAGTAGGTACTTTATAGGGTTCATGCGCAATAGATGACCTCTTGCCCAACAAGTAGTGCCTCAACTTCTTCGTAGCCCAGACCAAAGCAGCACAGAATTTGTGGATGTCAGAGTATCGTGTTTCTGCATCGACCCATTTTTTGCTGATATGGTAGATCGACTTTTCACGCGGTGGGGATCCTTGTTCCTGGGCTAGCATGGCGCCCATGGATGTTTCCCGAGCTGTCAGGTAAAGAATCATGGCTTACCCTCCTGGGGCGGTACTAAAACCGGTGGGTTTTGCAAATAGGTTTTTATCTTCTCAAAGGCTTCCTGACACTGCTCATTCCAGACCCTAGACGCATCTTTCTTCAGCAGACGGAAGATAGGTTCACAGGTCTCGGTCAGCTGCATGATGAATCTTCTGATGTACTGAATTTGCTAAGAAACCTCTGATTTCTTTTTCGGTCTTCGGAGGGGGCATTTCCTGAATGGCCTTTATCTTATCTGGGTCTACCTCGATTCCTCGGGTAGTGATCATGAAGCCCAAAAGCTTTCCTCCGGTCACTCCGAATGTACATTTCTCGGGGTTTAGCTTCATCTGGTACTTCCGCATCCGATCAAAGAACTTTCTCAGGTTTATCAAGTGGTCCTCCCGTTGGGCAGCTTTGACATCATGTCGTCTACATAACCTCCACTTCCTTGTGAATCATATCATGCAATAAGGTAGTGGCGCCCTTTGATACGTGGCTCCGGCATTTTTCAAGCCAAAGGGCATGTTCACGTAACAAAGGTTCCCCACTGCGTAATAAAGGATGTTTTTTCCTGATCTTCTACAGCCATTCGGATCTGGTTGTAACCTGAAAATCCGTCCATGAATGACAGTAGTGCATGTTGGGCAGTGTTGTCAACAAGGATATCGATGTGGGTAAGGGAAAGCTGTCTTTGGGGCTGGCCTCGTTTAAGTCCCGAAGTCAATACACACTCGCACTTTTCCATTTTTCTTTGGGACGGCTACGATATTGGCTAGCCAGTCGGGGTAATTGACGACCCGAATAAAGCCAACACGTAACAGTTTCTCAACTTCCTCTTTCACTTTCAATTGGTGCTCAGGTTTCATTCTTCTCAAACGTTGTTTCTTAGGTTTGGCATTAGGGTACAACGGTATTCGATGTTGGACAATGTCGGGATCGATCCCGGGCATGTCTGCGTAACTCCACGCAAAAACATCGACATACTCAGTTAGTAGAGAAGTCAAGTCACGTTTTTCTGTTTCACTCAGACCTAAACCGACTTGCAAGGTTTTAGGGTTATCGGGTGTTCCGATATTTATTGCTACCGTGTCTTCCACGATCTGGGTGTGGGTGGAATATTGTTCGATGGGAGGCATACTCTCCTCATCGTATTCCTCTTCTTCGGCCTCAAGATTTTGCGATGAATCAAACAGTTGAGAAGACAGAATAGACGAGAAATCTGAACGAACTGAATTTTCATTAATATCCGACGAGCTTGGCAGCTCAGAGATTGTAAGAAAATTGCCACCACTTTTACAAGTGAAAATAAGTGGTGGCGATCCATCTCTTAATCCGAATCTACTTGCATTGTCGACGTTCCTGATACAACTGTAACTACCACCATCACTAAAACTATCACCGTCACTATCACTATCGTTATCATCGCTACTGCTAACTAGGCTAACTAAGTAAGGCTCCCGGGGAATCAGCTCTTCTTTCTTATGATAGACGACAAGACACGCTCCATGGCCATCTACCGAGGGTGCGGGGTCCTTGATGACTGGTTTGATCGTGACACTGCTCTCCGCTGCATCCTCGGGCATTCCTTGGTTGCATCCCTTGTCGTCATGGTCTTCAAGGCATGAGTAGAGGGGAAGTAAAGTGGTCGACCAGCTCTCCCACTCCATTGTCTCCTGACTTCCCTGAGCTTGAACTGCTTTCTGCTTATCACAACTCACAGATACACATGGTTCAAGGTTAACTGATAAGAAAGAATCTGCGGGAATTCTTACATGTGAATCTGTCAACATCATACCTGGCATTTCTGTGAATCCTAACCCGGCTCCTCGGCCTCCAGTATATGGTGCTAACGGCTCTATCATGCCCTGTAGCTCCTTTCCTAATCCATTCCCCTGTTTGTAGCCCATCCGAGACATCATGTGCTGTGATGCGGGGCTATAGACACTAGGGTCGAAGTAGAGAGGAGTGATGAAAGAAGTTTGACTTACCTGCTGCGCCGATTTCGCCACTGTGAACCCCCCAAGGGTTAGCTCCTGTTGACCTGGCGTTTGATCTCGAACAGTTGGGATTCATTCCTTGCCTCTCCTAGCACCTCCACGATCCGTCCTCCATGCTTAAACTTGAGCTTTTGGTGGACTACTGAGGGCACGCCCTTGATTTGGTCAATGAAATTCCGGCCCAGCAGTAAGTTGAAGGTGGAAGAAATATCAATGACCATCACTTCGATAGAGAAGAGGCATCCTCGATTAGGATTGGCAGGGTGATCATCCCCAACACTTTTCTGTGGCTGTTATCGTATGCGCTTAAAGTCATCTCCACAGGTTTGAGATCGTTATACCCCATGTGTCGAGCAACACGCAGCGGGCAGACATTTACTTCAGCACCGTCATCGATGAGTGTTTTAGGGACATTGAAACCCCCAGCTTTTACAGATATGTAAAGGGCTCGTCCAGACTGGCGGGAGATTTCCTCATCCGTGAAGGTGATTGCCATAGCAGGGGTCTGGGTCAAGTGGGCTACGATGGTGTCTACACTGACTTTGTTTTATCCATTTTAAGATGTCGGGCCACTGCATTCTTGTGTTCCTCTGATATGGTCAATAGGGACCAGATTGTGATGGGGATGCTCGTGCTCTTCAACTTCTTGAGCAATTCTTCTTCTCCCACCAACTTGCCCTCTGACTCATTCAGAGTAAGGTCGTGGACTTTCTGCTGCAGCATTTCTGGTTCTTCTGCGGGCTCAGTGGGCTTGAAGTGCCTTCCTGAGCGGGTTAAGTGACTGACTTTCTCAAAGTCATCATCCCTTTTTCCTCGCCTGCTATCAGAAATGCCTTAACAGGGGTTATAGCCGGTGAACTTCTTCTTCGTCAGTAATCATGATGACGTTGCACTCAGCTATCCGCCTTCCGACAATCTTCTGCCGACACCATGCTTCTACCACTCCAGCGCTTCATGGTTTATGCAGCTCCAAGGCTTCAAAGTTTAGCCCCACCAGTATCTCGAGATTCTTTTCCATATGTCGACTCACCACAGAGTGATTATGGACACCCTTCCTTGCCTTAGACGCTCAACTGTGTTTCGCATTTCGTGCGTCATGGCTAGATACTCCCCATCATGGGTTGAATGTCGTACGATGAAGGACGGGGGTTCGGAATGCATCGAGTACCGGTGACAACATGATTGGTGGGGGCGTGCTTTGGGTGGCCGGCTCAGAGGAACTTCCGATGGCATTTATTTTCACAATCCTTCCCAGGTCTATTCTCTTTCTTTCTCCCTCACTAGACTTATCATGTTCAGATGTGATGGGATTGAGTTATTCTGAGTGTTGGGAGTGGTCTTAGGGAATGAACTTCCCCTGCATCAATCAGATCCTGTACTGCATGGCAACGCTCTACAATTGTCTACACTGTGACCCTTCATCTGGTGATAGTCACAGAAGCTGTTTAAGTCAGACCCGAGTTGGGTGACCCCAGGCTTAGGGTTTGGATGCTCAAGAGAAAACCATTTTCTCTTAGCTTTTTGTATGCTTTGCTCAGGGGCATTCCTAAGGCCGAGTACTGACGTTGGGGTCGAGTCTGGTAATCACGAGGGGGAGGGTTGCCCTGTAACTCTGGCCCGATCCTGAGGACTGTGCCTGGTAAATACCTACCGGGGAGAGGTGGAGGTGGGTAATCGGTGAGAACTCGGGGTTGTACTTGGTTCACCTGGTGTTGGGACAGTCTTGTTGTTGTTTGTTGTGATTATTGTTGTTGTTGTTGTGATTGTTGTTGCTATCACGGTTCTGACGGTTCTGATGGTATGAAGTTCTGGGTCCCGATCCAGGGAGATTCAACCCTTTTAATCTTCCAGCTAGTGCTAGCTCTTCGGCAGCCGAAGCAGCAGCTTTTAGATGTTTGAAATCACAAATCCCAAGGGACTTGAGATGATCTGCATAGGGGTTTTCCAGGCATGAGGTGATTATTCTGATCTGCTCGTCTTCAGTGGGACGGTCGATCATCTGACCAGCTACCTCCCTCCATCGGGTGATAAATTCCATAACAGTTTCATCACTTCTCTGTCTCATTGTCTCAAGATCTCTACGAGTGATTCCTAGATGGGTGTTGTAACTGTACTGTTCCACAAACGCTTGATAAACATCCTCTAGTTTCTTTCCGGAGAAATCTAGCCTCGACACCCACGTCTGAGCAGCTCCTTCAAGATAGCTGGGAAAACAAATGATCTTCATGTCATCGTCAAGGCCGTGCATAGTCATGACCCTGTCGAATTGGGCAAGATGGTGTCTAGGATCTCCTTTCCCGCGTACTTGGAGATTTCTGGCAGTTTTAGGTTTTCAGGCAATTTGGAGCTTGGCTTCAATCGAAATGACGGAAACCCAGCATCTTCGCTCGCTCTCCGAGCTGCATTTCTGCCAGTAACTCTTCCTTCAAGGACTTCTTCATTTGACCGAAGTCCATGGAAGGTGTTCTGCAGGTGGGGCCTGGTTGTAGCCGTGAATCAACTGGCTAGACGGTTGTGGTAACAGTTGGGTCTGGGGAATTGCTTCCTCAAAACGGACAGCATGTCCGGGGGTGGTGTACTGGTATTGATTGAGTTGGATGGGTCAGGGTGTGGTGAGTTGGGATGAATGAATTGGTTGTTTGGCTGGATATAGATGGGCTGTCTGGACAGTGGCTCCAGCGGGTGGGAACGGTGGTAGTCCGGGGAAGGTGGTTGGTACTGTAGGGACCGTGGTCATGATCGGAGGTGGCATAGGTGCTCCCGAAAGCAGGTCAGCTGTTTGGAATGTGGCGGTTACAGGGTGGATGACAGTACGTCCTTTCCCTGTGATCGGTTGTGGTATGGTGGTGTTGAACATAGGGTTTTGATTGCTAAAGCATCGGTTGGGGTGTGGGGAGTCCTCAACATAATCTTCGTCAGGGTCATCGGTAAAGTACGGGTCCTTTCCTTTGGCTGACCTTTCTATGCGCAATTGCTCTTGCAGTCGCTCAATATCCTGTTTCAGCATATTCTCGTTCCTTGTTGACTGTTCTAGCATACGGTAGAGAACACTGGGATCGGGAAGGTGTAAGCCACTGCCACCAGTCCCTAGGACTGCACTCGCGCTTGCCTCGATAGCTGAGGTGGCTGGGGCGTTTTCCGGGGCCGTTGGATTGATCAGGTTTTGGTCCATGTTTCCGATGAGGTTTCAGTCGCGGTGTCACTGGCCAGCCTCCCCCGGGAATCTCTTTTCCACAGTCGAGTAATATTGGAAGACTGGTTTGGGATTGGACTGCAAAATCTTCACAATCTGTCGTCGACGGTACTGTACTGTGAAATAATTCGGAGATCATTAGTATGAATGCACATTTCGAAAAAAAGGAGGAGGTCGTCCCCATGATTTACGTAACATGTTTTGCGAAAACCTAAATCTTTTGATTGCGAAGAAAAGGCGCACGAGCCTAGTTTTCATTTCCAAAACGTTCGTCATATCAATATCACATAGCCGCCGTTGCATACAAAGGGGAACGGGATTACAATCCGATTCAAAGGGGAACATAACCGTTAGTCCTAAAGGAGAAATACATCCACTAGCTAGCTAATCATTACAAAAAGGGATTCATCCACTAGCTAGCTAATCATTACAAAAGGGGAAGGCATATCCGCTAGTCAAATAACTAAACTAAGGGGGGAGGCAAACCCGCTAGTCCTAATAGCCGAAAGAGAGGCTGATCAACTAATGATCTTCTTCTGCTTCTGCTCCCATTTCTCCTGCTTTCTGAGCTGACTTCTTGTTGGGGGCGGGTGCAAATCCACGATGATTGGAAGATTGGAATCTGAAATGATCGCTGCATGGTCAGGGGCATAGGCACTGTCTATCATCCGGTCGACTCTTTTGCCGAGCCATAGTTTGTAAGACTTACTCAACATGATGCTCCCTGTGGGGAGATCAAAGATAGCCCATTTCATTCCTGAGCCGTAAATCCTAGATACATATTTGATAGCAGCATCGGTGAACATGTGGCTTCTGAATATCATTCCCTTAGCTCCGGGAATGATCTGCTGACGACCAAATTGGCGCATACTTCTAAAGGGGAAAATTGTGACAAACCTATCTAGCCCAACCAGAATCAGGCCGTCCTGGTCGGTAGACTGAACGGTCCCCCCTTGAACATTCTAGTCGGGTAAGACCCACAGAATATGCGTCTCATGGCAGATGTCTCTGAAGTAGGCTTTCCACCCCTTCTCAGGTTTCTTTACACGCTTCCTGGCCACCATATAACTGTCCATGTGGAAGATGCCGACGGTGGTATATGGTAGCAACCTGAAATGGTCAAATAGCCAAATCTGGAGAAGTAGGGGACTCCCAACAAAGAAAGTTTCAAATTTTCCAGTTTCCTTCCAGCGATCAAGAGATCGGAACAATCTCAGCTGCAACATAGGTGCCTATGCTCTGTCCATCTTCTAAGGCCTTCAGAGGTAAATGATTTGGGGATTGAACCTTAAGTTCCTCTGCCGAAAGAGATAGAGCCCCATGAGACATAAATCCATGACTCGCCTCTTGGTCTTTAGTGAAAAGGATGGCTTATCGAAGCGGTCTACTAGCTCCTTCAAGCTAGCACTCATGTTCCCAAAATCTTGTACGAAGGCCTTCTCAACCTCGAGGAACATTGAGGTAAAAGTAGGGGTGTCTTCTCTCTTACGGGGACAACCGCATTGGCGAGTTGGCTTTGATTCTCAGGAAAGCGTCTATCTCTGCAGGTAGGAGAACCAACTCTTGTAAAGCAAAGCGGATAGATGGTCAGTGGAGTCCCAATAAGTGAGGGATTCAAAGAGTGCTTCATACTCCACAACAGCCCGATTCATCTCAGAAAGGCCAAACAAGAGTGGTCTGTTGTCATTCTTCATTTCGTGCACCGCTCTTTGATCTCACGGGCAAACTGGACTTCTTTCTGACGCTCTTCCTGTAGGCGGCAATTATAGCCCTTCTTCGGCGACTCGTTGCCTTCTTGTTCTGCTCTGCAATCTCTTGGGTCTCTTCCTCCGCCAGTAGGACTACTACCAACCGTGCATCATTGCGATCCTGCAAGGGCAAAGTAAACGGGGAAGAGAATGGATAGATGGAATCGGGGAAGCGACTATGTGATATATATGGGTACTAGTTTTGGAAATGAAAACCCCGCATTTGGTAATTGGAGCGTATAACAGGTTGAAAAAAAAAACAGTTTGGGAAAGAAAGTTTTGATTGCCCAAATCCAAGTTCAAAACCGCTTTGTAAAAACCTCCTTAAAAATCATTTGCTTAAATCGAAGAAGAGCTGATGGAAAGTTTTAAAAACAAAGCAAAGTACACAGTTAGTGAGTTAGATCGTGGCTGATTTCAATTGGAGCTACAAGTGCGAATGATTGGGAATCACCTTCCAGTCAATCAATGCTTCCATACCACCGGGGGACCGTCGTCCCTTCACTGTTCATCTCTCGGGATTTATCTCTGTTATGCCTTGTGGGGCACGTCATCAAGAAATTCCGGAGTGCTTAAGTTCGAAGGACAGGATACCCGAAGTGATACAGTCACATGAGCCACGGCGGTGATTATCACAACATGCTCACTTTCGGAAAACTTTGGGGAAGTACTGGCATGGGGTCAGGTCTCCCGTCGTCTGCACGGTCAGGTGTGTCTAAAGTCTAATTATTCACTGACTACGTTGTGCCATTGTATGGGTATCCGGTAAATACGGGATCCTCTATGGACGTGTACGTGACATCAGGCTTTAGAGACACCCGTGGTGCAGAGGACACTTGGAGAACTGAGCCCATGCAATCTTCAGGGTAATGCAAGGGTGGTCAGACAGGCGGCCGACAAGGGGGTGACTACCCATAAACCCATCTTAGACACGGGAAGGGCAGCTGGAACACTGAAGGCTCAGAGTTCACTATATGCTGGCTTTGACTCGAAAAGGTAAGTGTTGAAGGATCATGAGTTTTCAAGGCGTAGATACTACGATTATCTACCGCCTCGTGGGCATAGTCCTACTAAAGGCATCTGCTCAGGGGAATCAAATTGTGGACCAATATTATCCGACCGCAAATATCAAGGGTGAACAGAGGAATGCATGTCCAAGCTACCCTATGCCCGCCACCTCAGACTATTCCTAACAGTTCAATATCACAACCAAAAAGCGCGTAAATAAATGCGCAGCAAAGAGAGGAAGAGAAGTTAGACCCCTAATGGGCCCCCCTACCTGAAGTTCCTGCAAGTTAGTCTAAGCATAATCACGTAAGTTATGTAGCAAGCAAGGCGCAGATGGCAAGCAAGTCAAGTATAAGCTACACACTTCATCCTAAAATATCCTCACCAATCACACTCTGAGTGTGGGTAGAGTAATCCTAATGGCTTTCGAGATGAATCTCTTGAAGGTTTTGAAAGAAGTGGGGAAGTCCCGACAATTTTGAATGGAGTCAGTCTTCCTTGGTTTGAGAAAAACTTACTCAAGTTTTTCCCCAGCAGAGTCGCCATTCTGTGGAGGGTGATTTTTCGGGTATGAGGGGGGTCTATTAAATGGTCTACTGAGAAAAGCCTAGTCCAGAAATTGCCATTCTGTGGAGGGTGAAAACCCGTTATTCTGGCATCCCTCAAATACCTACTAAATCGTCCGTCTTTCCCAGAGAGCATAAAGGGGAGTGCAAGTGTGCACTACAACCCGCTCTCGATGGGCTGCTCCACGCGGACTTATGCCCCTATAAGGCGGAATTGACTAGAGTCGCCACCTAGTTTGACCTAAGTACTAGGAAGGAAGGGAAAGAGGGTTCTAAGAAACCGTGATGACTCTGAAATTGTGGGGATAGGATTTATCTGGTCATGTCAAAGAGATTCTGTTGGTTCGCACTGGGTTACACCCCTTAGAAGTGGCAAGACAGACTTTGGAGTGGTGCCCGAGGACCTCGGTCTCCAATTGTCGGGATTGCCTTTTTCAAAACCTTATTGAAGAGATTCTGTTAAAGCCAAAGGATAGGATTGAGTATGGAATGGGATATTGGTTTGCAAGTATTCGGGTTTTGAAGATGTTGTCGGTTCTGGGAGTTTTCAAGAATTGGAAATCCTATGTGACTTATAGTTGGTTCAGAGGAGGGTTGAGAAGTGTTTATGGGTCCTAGAGCTCCAATGGAAATGTTGGATTGGTTTTATTCAGAATTGTCTCTCTTAAGTTTTTTTAAAACCGAAAAATCACTTTTTGTTGTAAAAGGGCGGATAATCCCCCAAGGGATTACCCTATGTACCCCCTCGAATGCGACACTTAATTAATGGTAAGTGCCGGGCTCGAAAGATGGGGCAATGAATTTAGTCGAAAAATAGGATTCAGAGAGAAACACCATGAAGGGGTATCCTGTCCGAACCCTAATAACGTCTCTAACTCCCGGGTTTTAAAACGTTTAAAAACCGAAAACATTGAAATCGAGTGGAAGGAGTTTAGACGATTCTACAATCCCGGCTGCAACTAGGAAGGTCGTTACTTTCCCTAGCACCCCCGCCTTGTAAAAATCTCGGCTGCAATTAGGGGAGGTTGTTTTTCGCCCTAATGCCCCGCCAAAGAGATCCAGACTGCGACAAGAGAGGTTATGCCCCCAGGCCCCGCCTCGGATTTTATTTTGGGAAGGGAGACAAGAGATGTTCTAACCGTGGAGGAAATGTTTTGAAGGGTTAGACATTTCTTGCTCCCCGAAAACGGTTTATTGGAGTTTGAAAACTGAGTTAGAAAATCTTTGAAGTTGTCGGAATGCTCTATGAAGAAACACTGATTTTGAGAAATGTTTTGGGAGCAAACTTTTGTATATGTGAGAAGAACTTTCTGCAATAGAGAAGAGTTTCTGCGATGTAGAAGAGTTTTCCTTTAAATTCCACAAAATGGTTTTCTTTTAAAAACTTGATGAAATTTGAATAAATTGATGGTTTGAAATTCTTTTTGATTTTTTGGATTTTGAAAGAATTTATAAGTGACTTCGAATCAGATGATTTGCATGGATTTGAAATGAATGGGATTGGGTTTGAATCGGAATTGGGCCGAATGAATGAGGTGAGTGGAATTTGGATTGGGGAGCGGGGCCAGGTCAAAGTTGGGCCGGGTCAAAAGGATCAAGTGAAAGTGGGTCAAGGCCAATTTGGCTTTGGTCCAAGTTTGGGGTTGGTCACAGCTCTCGGTTGGTAAGGCCAACATCGGTGTGTTTTCATGGACTTGGGTTGTTCTTTATGGGCTTGGGTTCTCTTTATGGGCTTGATTGGGTCAAAGTCAAGTTTCAGGGCAAACTTAGGCTTGGTCAAGTTTGGGTGGGTCAACGCTCGGGTTAGTCAAAGTTTGGGTCAAACTGGGTTGGGAATTGATCAAGCGGTTGTGAGCTTGGGCCGAATGTGGCTTTGTGCCGATTGTGGGCTTGGGCCGATTGTGAACTTGTTGGGCTGATTTGGTATATTAGGCTAGGACTAGGTAGTGGGCCGGGTTGAATTGGGTGTAGTGGGCCGGGTTGAATTGGGTTAGTGGGGCCGGGTGGAATTGGGCAGCGGGCCGGGTTTTGAATTGGGCAGCGGGCCGGGTTTGAATTGGGCAGCGGGCCGGGTTTGAATTGGGCAGTCCGGGCCGGGTTTTGAATTGGGCAGCGGGTCCGGGTTTGAATTGGGCAGCGGGCCGGGTTTGATGGACCTTGGGCTTCAGTTTTAGGCCTTAGGCTTCGGGTTTGGGACATGGCCACGGGTTTGGGCCATGGGCCTCGGTTTTGGGCCTTAGGCTTTCGGGTTGGGACAGGAGCCACGGTTTGGGCCATGGGCCTCGTTTTGGGCCTTGGCTTCGGTTGGACATGAGCCACGGGTTTTGGGCCATGGGCCTCGGTTTTGGGCCTTAGGCTTCGGGTTGGGACATGAGCCAGGGTTTTGGGCCATGGGCCTCGGTTTTGGGCCGTAGGGATTCGGGTTTGGGACATGATCCAGGGTTTGGGCCATGGGCCTCGGTTTTGGGCCTTAGGCTTCGGGTTTGGGACATGAAGCCAGGGTTTGGGCCATGTGGGCCTCGGTTTTGGGCCTTAGGCTTCGGGTTTGGGACATGAGCCACGGGTTTGGGGCCATGGGCCTCGGTTTTGGGCCTGGGCTATGGCCACGGGCTTCGGACTTTGGGCTATGGGCCACGGGTTTGGGCATGAGCCACGGGTTGGGCCATGGGCCCGGCTGGCTTCGGACTTTTGATTTCGGGTTTGGACCATGGATCACAGATTGGCTTCAGGGAGTTGGGTAATGGGCTAATGGTGGGCTCACGGGCCGAGTGTGGAAAGGGGCGCGTGCGGGCTCTGGGTGGGCTGATTAAATGGACCAGAATGAAATGCTATGGGCGACGACCTGGATTGAAAATCTGGGCATCACTTGGGCCCTTCGACTTGAACTGA